>CAIGRS010061505.1:0-16379 GCA_903798395.1 Fraxinus floribunda | reverse complement strand
TCATACGGGCCAAACCGGAATAAATTGCGACTCGTGACTCGCATGGACTCGACTTGGATGGGTCAACTGGCGGGCCTGGGTTGTAGTCCAAAATTGTGGACCGACCTGGAACCCGTAGCGTGTGAGCTTTTTTTTTCAGGCGGGTCGTTACCGGGCTCATATGTTGGCGGGCCGACCCGACCCGACCCGGCTCAGACCACCCAGATTGACACCTCTAGATGTAAAGAGAACTCTTGGATTAGATTAAAATGTATTGATCAGTGAGCTCATGTCCAGATTTTAGATTACTTAACAAATGACAGATGAGTGAAATTTTATGTTTCCTTTACTATTTCTACTTTCACAAACATTTTTGATGTGATCCGTGATACGAGGACAAGTTCGGACAAGGATTCATTGAGGAATGGCCTATGACTAGGTCGCGATCGAAGCGGGTCAAAGAAGCAATGAGACTTCTTGCTCAAGCCACGGTGGACGAAACATTGATCACGGCAAGCAAATGGACAAGTTTCAAGTTGGACATAGAAGATGAAATGAAGTGGAGCAACTTGATTCAAGCAATAGATGGAGAGACGGGAAGGTGAATAATTGTTCCGGACATGCCGTCGCATGCCCCTTTATCGAGCCCACAAGGGAGGGCCTCAAATGATCTATGCGACTGCATAAAATTACACTACGCGGCCGCATAGTGTTTTTTCAGCAGCAAATTTTTCAAATTTCGCGCAATCTTATATTTTAGTTAAAACTCTATTTTGTGATATCTTTTGTTATTTTTAGAGTTTGTGAAATTACTAGGGTTTTAGGGATTCCATATAAATAGAGTTATTATTTCAATTGTAATGCACATAATTATTGAGAGATTTATTGCAAGGCGTTATTGTTTTCTTCTTGTTCTTCATTCAATTAATTCTAAATTCATCAAGATTATTTCTTGTGGTGTTCAAACAAATCGAGTGAGATTCTCGAGTCTTGTAATCGTGGGGTCAACATATTGTTGACAAATGTGTTGGTTCCTTGGTTTAATATTTTTGAATGAAGCTTACATCGATTCTTGGCTTTCTTGGGATTGAATCAATTTTGTGTGGGTTTCGTAGCTTCAATTGCTACATGGGTTCGCATCAATTTTAGTTTATTCAGTTGAAGTATTTAAATTCATTTATAGAATGTGCATTATCTTTCTTTCCTTTTTGTGTGTGTGTGTGTGTGTGTGTGTTTTGGAATAACTATATTTATTTAGCCTTGAAAATGTCTCTTTCAATTGTCAAAATTCATCTTGCAGGTTTCTCGATCCATCGGTGACGTATATCTTAAGAAGGCTGAATTCAATAGGGAACCTTTATATGCCAAGTTTCGTCTCCGTGAACCTATTGAAAGGCCCATATTAAGCGCCGATCCATCAATTTCAGTCCACGAACTTCAACCACACGACAAGTTTCTCATATTTGCTTCTGATGGTCTTTGGGAACACCTTAGCAATCAGGAGGCAGTTGACATAGTACAAAATCAACCCCACCATGTAAGATCTGTGACTCGTAAGTCGTAACTAAATACATAGGTGTATCTACTAAATTTTGTTGAATTTTGATTCCGACTCTTATCAGGAACAAGGCTTAATTTATTGTTGTTATTGGTCCCCACCCCCTTGAGAAATAATAATAATAAAGAAAGAGAGGAAAGTTTATAGATATGCTTCAAATCGTGTCAAGAATGGAGAGAAATTATATTTGCTTAACTTCTGTCATTCAGGGAAGTGCTAGGAGGCTAGTCAAAGCTGCATTGCAGGAAGCAGCGAAGAAAAGAGAAATGAGATATTCTGACCTGAAGAAGATCGATCGTGGGGTCCGGAGGCATTTTCATGATGACATCACAGTGATAGTTGTATTTCTAGACTCAGATCTTGTCAGTCGAGCGAGCTCGTTGAGGGGCCCCATTTTATCCATTAGAGGAGGCGGCATCAATATCCCGGCAAAAACTTTAGCTCCTTGTGCAGCTACATCCACAGAAATCAGTACCACTTGAGTTTTCCTTCTGCTGTACTCCTGCTGCGTTCATCTGGGAATTTCATGTGATATCTGTTGAGAGA
Source organism: Fraxinus floribunda (assembly GCA_903798395.1). Lineage (NCBI taxonomy): Eukaryota > Viridiplantae > Streptophyta > Magnoliopsida > Lamiales > Oleaceae > Fraxinus > Fraxinus floribunda. Next base: position 14,296 of record CAIGRS010061505.1, on the reverse strand, counting down.
TATTAGAGAAGGTGCGGTCCTAATTTATTCTTTCATGTAACAATGTAATGTTTAACTTGAAAACCTGTGTTTTATTTAGTTTCCGAGCAGAAAAAGGAAAGGACGAAAGAATCAGGTAAAGAGAAGATTCAAAATTACAGTAAAGATTCCTTCTTTGAGACCATATCTTTTATTTAAATCCATTTTTCCTTCTCTTCTCCCCGAAATTGTGTGATGTAAATGGTGTAAAAATTAAGCTTCTGGAAATCGAAATTTCTTTTTCTTGCTGTTGTATTGCTGGTGTATCGTATCGGAAATTATGGTTGCTCTAATCTTGGATAACCAGCTGCTCAATGGTGGGACTTTTTGTTTCACGTTTCTTCTTTTCAAGGTAGCCGTTTAAGGCATGTTTGGTACTCAGCAGTGAATAGAATAGCACTTGACAGTTTTTTTTTTTTTTCTTCCTATCTTGATATTGTCAAATGCTGCCCTGCCCTCCTCTCCTTGAAACATACGATGGTTAAAGCACCTTGTAAGTTGCAACGAAAAGTTCGACAAAACAATTACACCAATTAGCTGAGTTCAAGTGAAATTTCAACTTTAACCACGACTCGTTTATGGCGTTCGTTAGTCAATTTGGACCTCTGGTCCTCTACTAATGAATCTACATGTACATATTGGGTTTATTTGTTCTTCTCAGTCTCAACTTTAGGCGTTTATTTCATCGATTTTTGGAGAGAAACTGAAAACTTCAACCATTAATATCCAAGAAAAGTAGTCCATGTTGAGCCCTGCCCCTGCCAACATTATCTTTCATCGTCTGCCTAGTTGACATGTACCTTTAATTTATTCAGTGAAATTAGAAACTCGAGATACTTTCTATCACAAGACAATTATGCTACATTTTATTAGGACTAATATACGGCGCTACTAGAACAATATTAAATAAGAAAAAAATCCTGTCTATTTCTGTTTTTTTATCGATAATAAATACCAAACATGCACGAACAGAACATAATTAAATGAGCAGGAAGAATTCGACTTTTAGTTTTATCTCAAATGTATGAAGACTAGGCATTTGTTTGGCACAACTTATTTGAAAATTATTTTTCCTCAAAACTCATTTTCAACCATACATTCTCCAAATAAAATAATTTTGTATAATTTGTTCCTACTTTTTGACCATGTTCTAACTTCAAATAATCTCTCCCAAACAAACACTAAATTTTCCTTTTCAACGGGTCAAAAATAAAAGTTAACGTTTGATTTAGCTATCTATCCATATCTTTTCAACGGCACATTCTATCCTTTTTTATCAAAACCGATTATATATCTGAATAAAAGAGGGCTAAGACTCAATATTGCACCAATAATCACATAGGAAATGCAGCAGGTACAAACCAAATATATTAATTACAAAGCATATGTATTTGAAACCATCAAAATAATCCACTCCCTAAGCATTTGTATTTCAACAAGTCCAAAAGGTATAATTTTTCCTTGTAGATTAAGCGTTAAAGTACATAACGAGTAAACAAATACATAATTTAGTATGCTTCATTATATCTTCAGAGCCATCAACTTAAAAGCCTACGCCAGTTTCGAGCATCATGTCAATAAGGAAATGGTAGTAAAGGAGGATAGATAGGCTCAGGTATTTAAAAACGACGTGCCTGGTTTTCCCAGTTATTTTTCATTAATATTTCCCTGCATCCATCCATATAAATGACCGCTGGAGCAAAAAAGAATAATTATACCTGCTTTCGTCTCTTCTCCAAGTACGGATGAACTCTTTGAAAGCTCAATACTGCCCATACTAAGTGTCGCAAACCAATCTCCGGCCACAAAGCCTTGGGGGAATACAAAAGGCAGGTTGAAGTCTGCCAAAGGAGAAAATTGCTAAGGCGAGACTCGCCTGATGTTCGAACCAAAATATCAGGATCCGGAGCTAATCCCATATATACGTGCCTCTCAATATCTGCTAGCTTTATTGTACAATGTCCCTCGTGTTTTTCTTGACATATTTCACCATTTTGGGCCCCACTTGCTTTACTTGACTCTTGGGTTTCACCCCACTTCTCCTCAATAGCTTCCTGAGCAGCATGCACAATTTCATAGGTTGAAGTATATGCCACACAATCAGGAGAATGCTCGTCGTTGTTTGCTGTAGCTTTCATCGCCTTAAGCAATCCTTCAATTTTCTCCAGCATTAAATCCATCAGACCCTGAACTTCCTTTTTGAAGTTATCGATGCTGAATGCATATATAGTTACGAATTTCACACCCAATTCATAGCAGTACTTCATCAGAGAAATAAGAGCCAAAAAGCCAGCTCTGTGACCCATCCCCTCTCCGAGTTTTTGTTTCTTAGCATACCTTCGATTTCCATCTAAAATAAAGGCAATGTGGTTTGGAATTGGACCCGTGGATTCATGAAACAGAAATCTTCGCATGTGGCTCACCAAACTAGCAACCAAACTGCCAGCATAAGAATCATTTTTGTTCTCCATTCATACTCTCCAAGTCAGGTATAGAGTACTGCAATCAAATTTTAAATTACAGAGGCAGTAACACATCATACTGCAATCACATTTGAGAAAGAAACCTTCCAAGCAACCAAGAGAAAAAGCAAATGACATGTAAAGGAAGCTTTCTACATACTTTTTGAGAAACAGAGAGACCTTTATTAAAAAACAAACAAAATATTAGCTACAACCATTGATGATTGAACCACGGGAGGTACATCATCACTGATGTGAAGAAAAAAAGAGAAAAATTGAAAAACAATATCCAAATTACCTGATATCTCCAAGTTTTGGCCAGAAGAAATTCTACTCTTTAAAGGGCCAGAACAAACTATTACCTGATATCTCCTCAACTGTTAGAATCATCGAACAGCAACGGATAAATTATCACAACTCCCTTAAAGAATAGATGAAAGAAACCCTCCTTCAACACCCACCCCCACCCAAAGAAGAAAGAAAACCCTCAAGCCAAAACAGTACAAAAGGAGAAAAAGAGGCAAGAGAAGAAGACGTAAATTTTTTTGCAGCTGTCATTGATTAGTAGTACACGAATCAAAATTATTCAGCTGCAATAAAAAATAAATTTAACTCGCAGGGGAGTGGGGACTTCAATCACTGTACGCTTACACTGTATCGAAATTGCATGCATTAAAATAAAAATACCAAAAGAAAGAAATTAAATGAAAAATAATAGGCTCCTATGAATATCGATTAACTTATAAGCTCTGCACTCCATTAATAAAGTCCTCTGAAATTAACAGACCAACTAACTCAACTATTTAATCAGGTAATAACATTGCTTGTGCGTGTTCTTGAGTGTGAGGGATAATGAGAGAGATGTTACCCTTTCAAAGTAATGAGATGAAATAAAAAAAAAAAGAAAAAAAAGAAAAAAAAGAAACCCAAATCAGAAAACTTGCAATTTTATCAAAACAAACGAGATTCAGAAGTCTCTCAAAGATCAATAAAATCCAACCCCAACATTAAAAATAAAATAAAAAAAGAGAGAGACCAAAAATTCGGTCATGCAACCATGGGTAAGCGATGAGGGGGGAAAAATATAAAAGTTCTACCAATTATGCTGTAGAAATCGTATCAAAACCTCCAGTGTCTTTGTGTGGGCGATGATTCCGTAGTATCAGCGGGAAAAATTATTAACGCAGAAGGGGAAGAGTAGATTTCGATATCATAGATTTGTTATGGGTGTCTACTTTCTAGAGTTGTGAATTTAATCAATTAATTTGTTTCGTTACCCATTTTGTAATCGGTAGTAATAATTGGAGTGGTTGTATAATTTAGATTCAGATTTTTATTAGTCTGGTATGAATGCTGTTTATATTGACTTGAAATTCGATCATCGCTTGGCCATCTCATGAACCTCTTGTCCATTTTCGTTGAATCACGGTAGAGAAACATGCTCAAAACCTTGAACGGACGATTTTCGCCACGTCAATGTGACTCTCACGGAGCCCTTTGTTTGTCAACCATTAAAAATGCCTTAAAAAATAATAATAAAATAAAGTTTTGAAATAGTGATTTTTGGAGAATGCATCATGGTCAAAAGTAAGAAAAAAACTTAAGAAAAAAATTATTTTAACGGGTGTAGAAAAGGAGCGAGTTATATCTTTATTGTCTAGAATCAACTAATCTTAATTTAAATGATGAAGGAACTTGACACTCTTCTTTAACAACTTGGAGCCAAGCTTTCTTTCTGAGCTATTACAAATATGAAAATAATGGTTAAAATTGAGTTCAATTGTCTTATCGGAAATAAGATTGAATGGTGATTGAAAATTACATTTGTTTTTCATATGACTAATGCTACGTAGCCCCCACTGAGGTTACAACCTCGTTCTAAATAGCGCCACCTAGACTGATTATGTCTGAAACAATTTTTGTCTTCTTCATATTACTATATCTTTAGAGTTAATAAGAACTACAGGACTCAATCACTTGTTGACTATTTTTTCATTAATTGCTACTTCATCGATCTTAACGATTAGTGTTTCCTTCTACTGATGATTGGTTTAAGTAACAAAATTCTAGTATTTCTCGTTACATCATTATGAATTAGATTAGTATTTTTGGTGAGTGTCCTTTATTCTCTCATCTTTTGAACCTATTTGATTCATATTAATGAATCCCCTCAAATAAATAAATAAATAAAATCTCGATTATGGCCGTGTAGACGATCTTCCATTTATTTGTTTCCACCTTTCCATCTCATTCATTGGCTTTAGATGAACGAAGAAGGGTAGAATGTGAAGATATGAAGCAATATGTTGGACTTTCACGAATTGGGGGCTTTAGGCCTCATCTAATCCATGTTGTTACAGTATAATAAATTACATATTCTGATATTCCTTGTATAATTACAACATCCTTTTATATATAAAATTATGATCGTTAACGATAAATAATAAAAAAAAAGTAAGATTTTAGTGTATGCCCAAGAACAAAAGATTTCTTGTTAAAGCTAAGCAATGTATAAATTTAAATGTCGAAAAATTCTATTTGAGTGGTCGTTATAAATACGAAACTAATTAGTATCTTTTTCTTCTACGTTCTTTTTCATTTTCAGTTCATTGAAAATTTTAGTTTGTGTTATTTTATTATTTATTTCTATGAAAGGGTGAGTGTTGAGTCAAAATTTATGCACCCTCGAGAGAGGGTTGCAATAGGTTGATATATATCAATAGACAAATATTATGACATGATATCATATATACATTTCACTTAGATGCGATTGCTAAAGATTTTGTTGCTTTAAATCTTCAACAATATCTAAGAGAACGAAACAAATAAAGCGACAGAAAAAGATTTATATAATCGACGCCTAATGCATGAATAAAACTTTATCTGTTAAGAGTCACTCTAAAATTTAAAGAATTTACAGTCGGGTCAAGTGTCAACACTCACTCTGTCTGCCTCTATTGACAAATAATTTAGATTGTCACGTTTTACATATTACAACAGATTACAACTCCACCACGCAGAACACAAAGCTGAAGTGACGTTCCAAAATTTCAAGGGAAAAAAATTGAAAATTTGATAAAATAGAATTGTTTGCAATAAATTACAAGAAATGGTACAATTGAGGATATCAGAGTTAAAAGATGACTAATGCATAGGCCTATTTTTGGGCTTTTCCTTCATGATTTCGATCTGCTCCAACATCTCGACGACTTCTTTCATTGAAGGTCGCTTTCTTGGATCCTCCTCAAGGCATCTTAGGGCGAGCTGAGAGACCTGTGATAACACCTTAGATGAATATTGTCCATCTATTCGTGCATCCATAATGGGTTTCAGTTTTCGTCGTTGGGAGAGAAGGGGTTTCACCCAATCAGCCAAAGTCTGCTTCCCATTAGGCCGTTTTTTATCGAGTGCTCGTAATCCTGTCATCATCTCAAGCAGCACAACACCAAAACCATAGACATCACTCTTGACGTATAGATGGCCTGTGGACAAACATAAACATATAACATATTTAGCCCATGTTTGAGCCTCATTATTTAAAAATTCATTTTTTCCCAAACTCATCTTCAACTATACATTATTCCAATAAAATAATTTTACAAGTAAATTCAAAAAAAATTCCTACTATTTAACTACACATTTTCCAAAAAGCATTATTACAAAACCCATTTTTCAAAAAAAAAAAAATGTAGCTCAAACAAAGTTTATTAATGTATAGTGGACAAAACTTAGCTACTATTTGTCTCCCTTTAAAACAAAACTCTTTAATTCTCATATTTAATTTTAACTACACATTCACATGATAAAATATTATGCATGCAATCCCAAAATTTTTCCCTACTTTTTAATCACACATTCTCCAAAAAAATCACTATAAAAACATCATTTTGAAAAAATGATGGCCATGAAACAGGGGTTTATTCATTAGATTCTATTGCATATTTCACCAAAATTTTCATTTAAATATTCTGCTTCGAACAAGGGGGGAAAAAGACAAGAAAAGGCTGAAGCCTCGACCTAAAATATATATGTCCTTTTAGCCTAATTTGTGAAGTTTTACCCGAAAGGTTTACTTTTTCCTTAACTTTAACCTAAAAGATCTACATACTTTGAAAGGAACATTTACCATATTATAAAAACAAGCAACTTATTCCAATTTTGATGGATAAAAAAACATACTTATTTAGTTATAAGTGAACTTGAGTAAGCCAAATTTGCTCTTAAGTTTATTACTTTGTATAATATTTGGATAAAAGCCATATATATTCAAGCAGAAATCTAAACCATTCCAGATTCCTCAAATTAGATTCAGTTTGAAATAATGCTAAATCTTATTCTGTCAAAATTAGACCTAAAAAGAAGCAAACATGGGTTTGATACAGTAAAATGGAATTTAATAGGCACTGACCAGTTGCAATGTATTCAGGAGCAGCATAACCATATGTTCCCATAACTCGAGTTGTTACGTGTGTTTTCTCTCCTGTAGGCCCCAGTTTTGCTAAGCCAAAATCTGATATTTTTGCATTGTAGTTCTACAAATCCAAGAACATTGGTTAGAGAGCTTAAAAACTACTAATTTATTTCCAACCGCATTAGATTATATTTTAAAAACAAAATTTATAAGTTCAACCATCATATACATTTGGTTAAAGACTACACCCGCAATCCCTTCTCCCCAACCATCACACACACATATCATCCTTCTAAACTTATGTTTACCTCTGTCGTCTCCAATTTGAAGATGCTGGGGTCTGGCCCTGGTAACATAGAGTTCAAACAATTATTTCTCTCTAATTTTGACTGAAGTTTTGCTTAGTACCTAAATAGCATTAAGGCGTTTATTTGCTTGTATTCCCAAGCAATGAAGCTCAAAGTTGAAATGAATTTGTATTTTCATTTGAACAATCTACAAAGTAATGATACAGTTAGTCCTAAATAAGTAACATGACAACTTATATACTTCAATTGCTCTACCAACTTATGTCTCTTGGTCAACGAACCTTTGGTCAACGAACCAAAAAAAAAGGGAAAAAGGGAAAGAAAATCCACAATTAGCAAGAAGGATTTGATAGGATCTTTACCTCATCAAGCAGTATATTAGAAGCCTTGAAATCCCTATAAATGATAAGTTTATCAGAACAGTGCAAAAACGCTAGGCCTCTTGCTGCTCCAATAGCTATTTTGAGCCGTGTATCCCACGATAATGGTTGACTAACAGGACTTTCTGAAAATTTAAACAAACCAGAAATTAGTATTACCAAAACTAATTTTCGTTTCCTGGATTCTCTTGATTTCTGAATCAAGTTCTTACTTCTAAAAAGATGGCTTTCCAGGCTTCCCTTCTGCATAAACTCGTATACAAGTAACAGCTCTTCTTCGTCCCAGCAATATCCCAAGAGCTTAACCAAATTAGGATGTGAAAGTCTCCCTAGAAAGTTCACTTCTGCCTACATTTTCAAATTTAGTAAACATATCATAAGTGTGAACAAAGTGACAAAAGAAAATATACAAGTCTTAGTTGTTACTATGAAGTTAATCATTTCATTAATGATTTGACAACTCAAACACCAGAGTATTACTTTAGAATGATAGAAACGCTTCCATTGGTACTAGCAAAGCCATGTACGCATTAAAAAAAATCTTATAAAAACTCATCTGATTTGAGACGTATAGTCCCAATATGGATTACTGGGTAACAGGCTTGTTATTTTTATTAGAAAAGTGGCAGAAACCCAATTATATAAAACAATCTTCAATTTTTTTGAAGCTTCTCCAAACTGGCATAAATATGTGCATTAGTCTTGTGCTGTGGTTTGTTTATATTCTTCTACCATATATATTAATTATTCATGAATTTTAAAAAAAAAATGCACTTTGTTTCTGATAATTGGGCATCGTAGGTGGAGTATCGCTAGCTCATTTACACCTGATCCACGGCAGATCCATATTTAAGGAGCTCAAACCAGAACCTTTAAATGTTAAATGCCAAGATCCTAACCTTATCTCAAATAGAAAGAAGGGAAGATGGGTAGTAGTGTCCAAGCTAGATTTATGTTTGTTTGATCAACAATCCCCCATACTTTTGATTGTGTCAATGAGATTAACAGAGATCATGGAAATTGATGAAGATTACGACTTACCAAACATTGCCCCGTTTAATATAATTTTGTATATAATTACACTTTAACATATTTAGATTAATACTTATTCCTATATAATGCAATAAATCCCATTTGGGAAAATTATTCAGCCAAAAGTTTGTCATGATATCAGAGCTACTTCTTAGACTTTATACCAAAACCCCGATTTTCTTTGGGCATAACTCAGCCTCTCTTCTCGGGAGTGGGTTTCTTTTGATGGTCGACGGTTGACGGAATCTTTGTCAACGTGCGACTCTTCGGTGCGTCAAGTGTGGTGCAAGCATTTGGTTTTTTCGGGACGATTTGTTAGCATCGTCGATTTCTAATTAGGACTCTGATTTCATTGTCGATGAGTGACTTGGGCGACTTCCTCTTAGGTGTGTGGCGCTTGTGATTTGGACAATGCTAGTAGGTGACTAACTTCGAAATTCTTAGTCGATCTGCGAGCATCGACAAATTTCTCTATGGTGTAAGACTTCTGATCAGAGCTTTCGTTTCATTGTCGGGACACGACTTGGGCTGCCTTTTCTATTATGATTTGGTGTGGTCGGTATGAGGGGCTCGTGGTGGTGTAAAAGGCCAAGGACCACATCGGTGGGTTGATTCTCCTAATCTGAAGAGTGGGTATGCTCTGATGATTTTGGTGAAGTTGAATTTTGTGGGTTGTATAGTGTGTGGGCTGGTTTGAGTGGGGTTATAATTTGTAAGCTGGTTTGCTTGTGTGTATTATCTTTATAGCTACATCGGTTGAAGCTTTTTGTGTTAAGGTCAAGGGAAATAATTATCCCATATGGGAATTTCAGTTCAAGATGTCGATGCATGGAAATGGAAGGATGCTCATATTATTTTTTGACTTCTGGGTTCTATGGAGGTGAGGCGAGACTCAACAACAACATCTATTTCTTGTCAATAAATTGATGCTTCCTGATCATCCAACGTCAATTTAAGGGAGGATGTCAATGATATTAAAAAAGATCACAGAGATTGACGAAAATTACGACTTACCAAACATTGTCCGTTTAATATAATTTTGTATATAACCGATTTAGGTTATAATTGCAATTACCATATTTAGATTGATACTTATTTCTATATAATGCCCAAAATCCCAATGAAAAAATCATTCATCCAAAAGTTTGTCGGATTGGAAGGTTAGTCAAATTTATAGCAACTCAATCTGATCTTCTGATCAGAAATTTTTTGATCACAAGACTGGCCCAATGCACAACACCTTATGCCAATCTTCTAATTGGACATTGAAGCTTGTGAAATTTCAATTTACATTGTAACTCTTAACAAAAAATTAGGATTGTTGTTGGAGATTAACTAGCTATCCAATCAAAAGAGAAATAAATTAGTGCGATGAGTTGATCTCACTAGTTGCCTGTCTGTTATCATTCATGTGTTACAAGTACAACTTGATATAAAAAACTTTTACAGCGGAATTCGTAGATAAGTTCTTTGTTTATCATTCAGTTTATGGCCTCACGATTATGTTGTAGATAAGCTCCGCATTTATCAGAAAGACACAATAGCAAACTCAAGTTGGCAATCTCTTATTAAGAATATGACAAAGAGAGATTCAAGAATATTGATAAGGATTTGACTAATAAAGCTGAGTGTCTCTGAGTTTTCTCTATGAAGGATTTAACTATAGAGCTACATAGATTTAGGATAAAAATAGAATGTTCTCAGTTTTCTCTTGCTTTTCTCTTCTAAGTTGTTCAATTTGAACTTGTATGTCTCAATATATTTGAGAGCTGTTAATTTAGCCATTATGTAGGAATTATGCAGAAAGATGGCTATCTGGAGGGTCATGGCAGAAAACAGTCTAACAGAAATTAGTTCATACAACGTCTAGTATACGATGACTTAAGGTCAATCCTCGACAGTTTTAGTGAACCTATCATTTCAATGTTTTTGCTAATTTGATAATGAACTAAAACATTCGGATTCAAGGGAAAGTAGATGCAGTTTCAATGAGAATAACGACCACCTGTGTTACCAATTCCATTGGAACCCCGCCTCCAAAAGTATGGTTGCACACACTTGGGCTCAAATTTATGTGAACCTACTCCCATCCCTTTTCACACAAATTGAACATTGGCTAACATATGTTTTTTCTTAGTTAGAACGTCTATTTTGTGGTAAATAGATTCTTTGTGAGAAACTACAAGTCATTGACAATAAATTCAGATTGAACTGACATGGAACAAGACCAATAGGCTGAAGGACGCTTTCCAAGTTTATCAAGGCATAGGAAGTGATCCATTAACTTACATTTATTTCCTACCATCTTGTGAGCTTTAACCCTACCATAATTCCTTCCTCTTCATCATCGTAGTGGATTGAGTGTTTAAAGTGATGATGTATGGTTTCAGCCTCTGAAACTTGACCATCTCCACCTTCAGGCATGGACGTGTTCTCGTGACCCAAGACATCTGGGTGTTCTTTAGTTTTGACTTGGACATCTGCTTCATGTTATCTTCATTTTCATGGAGTCTTGTCCTCTTTAGTACTCAATAATTAGGACGTCTATAATCTTATTTCGTATGTTCATATCCCCCTTAATTTATGCAATTCCTTTGTGTTGAAAATGTTTGAAATTCTTCACCCAGTAGACACATCCATTCAGTTTCTTACATCTGAAACTTTTGTTTTATAGAGAAATTTCACCTTATCTATTTGTGCTATCACAGTACTCGACTAGAATATTAAACACAATCTCTGCTAGTTTGGAATCATTAAAGCCTGACAGACAAAGAAAGTAGCCCTAGACCTTATGTGCAATCTTACAATCCTTTGTGTTACTAATCAGTGTGAAACGACCTTTATATTTTCTCAAACCACAGACAAAATATGATGTACGAAGACAAATTTCCTTATTATTATTCCCATTACAAGTGTTTCTAATTTGAGCTAAAATTTACCTTACTTGTTTCATCCAGTATGAAGTCTCAATATGGGCATCAGAGAATAATCTCAAGCACTTAAATAACAAAAGTAATTCAAATTAAGCCATTTCAGCTATATTACCTGCCATTCATCAAACCCTTGTATACTTTCTGAATTCAATTTTTTGATAGCAACCATCATCCCAGTGCCATATTTAGCTGGTGCGAGAGTCTTTTCATCAACCCATCCCTTAAATACAGTCCCGAAACCTCCCCTTCCCAATACCGTATCAGACTTGAAATTTCTTGTAGCATTCTTCAGATCAGCAAAACTATAAATCATCAAATTGGGTGTAGGCAATATGTCTCCATTCAAACAAGTATCATCACTTGCTGCAGCAGAGAATGGGCTAAGGCCAGCACTGCTGCTTGTCACAGAAAGACCACCACCACCGTTGCTGTAATTACTTGACGTCCCTTGAAAAATATGCAAATTTAAATGTAAATCGAGCAGGCATTCGCTATTTGCTTACTATCAATAGAATAACTAGTATACACATGTTGCACATTAATGCTCATTTAGCATTTGAGTTTAAGCTCAAGTAATTAGAAAAAGTTAGTTTTAATTTATAAGTAACTCATAATTTTCAAACAGATACATTACCATTTTCTTACTTCTGTGTAGCCAAAATTACTTATTTACGAAGTAATTACCTGATTGCTTATTTCAGTTTTAACCAATAAAAACTCATTTACTTACAAGTAAACTTCTTAGCCAAAAATTGCAATTCATACTCAAATCAAAACAGACAATGTTTGAAAACTCACAAGACAAGTCAATCAAACCCAATTGGTAATTTGAAAAGCGAAGAAAGTTAAAGGCAAAAATACATAATAATCAACACATAAACTACTCTATCAAACCATCAAATCTTAAGAATTTTCTTCCCTTCTCCGAATAGAAACCCAGAAACAAGTGAAATTCCAAGGACCCAGAAACTTGTAATGAGCATAAAATTTGGGGGAAATGAATTCAAGAAGTGTACCTGGAATGGAAGGTCTAGCAGAACTATTGGGTTTACTGGAGCTAGAATTATGATCCGCAGGCCGGGATCCAAGGCAGTTTCCCATCAAAATTTATCAAAATTATGATGTAATTTATCCGATATATACCTTTATCTTCTCCAATTATAAATATAAGAAAAAAAGAAAATACATATTTGTATTTTGTACATGAAAATGAAGCACTTTTGACAATTCTTAAAACAGTTATTGCTTGGAATTTGGAAATAAAATGTATATATTCTTAACAATTATTCCAATGACTTTGATTTTTGGTGTTTAGTGCTCCTGCCCGAAGTCTTAGTGTCTTACCGTCCTTTCGAGGAATTTCGTTTAGCAATGTTGGGAGTACTTCTTCAACCAATAGTCAACAGCCGCCACAAAACGCAACTGAACATTCCACCACAAAATAATTCGTACAAAATTTGGAAGAATGTATTTTGGAACAGTGAATTGATAAAAAAATGTGTGGTTAAAAAAGAAAGAAAAGTTATTGATGCGATGAAAAATATTATCTTATTGAATAATGTGTGATTGAAAATTAGTAAAATAATGAAAATGAAAATTTTAATGTAGGTGAAATACGAGCTAAATAATACCAATTATTCCAACCACGCAGATACTCTGACCATTTCAAATTTGACTTAGGTTCGAGTCTTCTTTAACCATGAGTCGATGACCATGTACTAATAATAATAAAAAATTATCATGTCTACATGCCATTAGTATCATTCCTCTTGAAAAGCATATTTTTAGTTTCTATCGGTCAAACGAAGTGATTGTTCCAATCATTTGCTCGATATCAGCATTAATAAAATTTTCACAATTAGAGTTTGTTCAGTAACAATTAAAATTGAAAATATGATCGTTATTGGGTCCCACCCATTTAATAAAAGTCAACAATGACGATTAATTTTTCGATTTTAATCCCTACCAAACAGGCTCTTAATAACATAGAATATTTATATTCACACCACCATTTTTATCTTTCACACCACATTTTAATTATTCTTCAAATTTTCAATCTTTATTCATTATTTGATAAGAATTTATGTCCAAAGGTTTATTGAAATAGACATAACATCTTATTTTTGTTGGAAATTGAATGAAAATCATAATGAAAAATGGTCATTACTCATTATAATTCCTACAGTTTCAGTCCACCACTTCCTTCAGTTTCCTTCAGTTTTAGAATTGAATGAAAAACGTTCATTACATTTTCAGTTTTTCAGNTCTTTATTCATTATTTGATAAGAATTTATGTCCAAAGGTTTATTGAAATAGACATAACATCTTATTTTTGTTGGAAATTGAATGAAAATCATAATGAAAAATGGTCATTACTCATTATAATTCCTACAGTTTCAGTCCACCACTTCCTTCAGTTTCCTTCAGTTTTAGAATTGAATGAAAAACGTTCATTACATTTTCAGTTTTTCAGTCAGCCACGTTCCTCTTCAGTTTTGAAATCATCTTCAATGTCATTTATAGACATGCTCCTCCTCTAGTGCTATAACTAGAGGAGCTCTTAGTGGAGGAAAACAACAACAACAAACATCAAGCACTGAACAGAAAATACATCCTCCGTTTCCTCCTTCTTCCTTGTAGCAGCTTCTGTTTTCATTTTCTCTCATTCTTCCTTTATTGAAAACTTTGAGAAATAGACACGGCGGATTTGTAGGCGGTTACGTAGTGCAACGTGAACCGACGACCGATTGTA
>CAIGRS010061503.1:0-15959 GCA_903798395.1 Fraxinus floribunda | reverse complement strand
TGATTGATTTTTATGGGTCTCAACCACAAGAAAACCAAAATGAAAATGTTGTATAGCTCATATGCAAGAATTCTCCATTATCGTTGAAGCCCAAAGGCTGGAATAGGGGAAAAAAATGGTTCTTCACTTCATTCGTTATAAAATGAATTAGATTTTAGCATGAAAGAATTTATGTTCCCTTAATACCATGGAAATTCTTTATTTCTCTTTGATGGCATCTTGACTTATTGCTTCTTATTTTTTCGGATTCTTGTAGTTCTTGATTCTAGATGAGAATTGGACTAAATGTCCGAATGTAGTTTCTTTATTTCTCNTGCTTCTTATTTTTTCGGTTTCTTGTAGTTCTTGATTCTAGATGAGAATTGGACTAAATGTCCGAATGTAGTTTCTTTATTTCTCTTTGATGGGTTCTTGACTTGTTGCTTCTTATTTTCAGTTTCTTGTAGTTTTTGATGAGAATTGGACTAAATCTCCAAATTTAGAGGGTGTATGATGAGATTGAAATTAGATTTTTAGTAAATTGTTAAAGGAGTTTATGAAATGTGTGTTTGAAAAGTTGTGGGACCATAAAACATACGGTTAATATCGATTGTTTTACTTTGACTTAGATTTTAATCCAAAACAAACAGACTCTTAGTCTCTAAGGTCGTTACATTCCGACTTGCCTGCAAAGTCAGACATTCACGAAACTAGTCTTAGGGTAAATGTAATTCATCTTTATTTTTCGATTCGCCGCAAGGTGTCACTTGTCCGATAACACAAACATTGAATATAATTTATCTTTCAAATCAACTTCTAAAGAAAGGATATTACACTAGTGAAAAGTTCGAGAGCCAAATATTTACTTTTAACGACTCGAGATGAAACTAAGTTTTTTCTCTTGCAAGGGCACCGCTTATAATTGCATGAAAGCTGGGATGCACATTCTTTCACATGATATTTGAATGGTAACTAGTAACGGCGCCCACATGCCATGTTATGGCATGCCAGGGACAAGTTGCTGGAAAATAATGGAGCTTTAAACATGAGCAGAATTAGGGTACAATTTTGTCTTTTCTTTTGTCTCTATAAAATCACTTATTGCAAAAAAAAAAAATAAAAAAAAAAAAAATTCATTTCAATTTTTATTGCGATTAGGTTTTATTTTTTACTCTTCCAGTAAATGAATTCGAACAAAGATCGCACCACTTTTACGAACTACGCACAAAACATTTCCAACAGAAGTTCAACGATATTTGACATTATGCAACATGCTATCGCTATCTTTAACCATGGTCGTCTGTGAACTATTGTCGATAAATTCAGAAATCATGAGCTCTTATCCTTTTCCTTGATCCATTCCACTAAATTATTGAAAATCTTATGGGATGATCCTCCTGTGGCTGTGGCACTAGCCATGGTCTTTGCTTGAAGATTCAAGGCCCTTCTTTTATATCTTTTGTCAGTCAAAAGTTGTTCCAACTTATTGTTAATTTCTTCCTTTCTTATTATTCCCTTTTCATCTTTGTCTAATCCCAGTCCAATTTCCCAGTGATCACAAATATAGGTCTGATTAAAAAACTGGTCAGCAAAATATGGCCAGCACAAGAATGGGACTCCATTACTTACCCCTTCCACGGTAGAATTCCAACCACAGTGGCTTAAGAAGCAAGCAACAGAAGGATGAGATAAGACCTTTTGCTGCGGAGCCCAACCCACCATTAGCCCACGGTGTCGTACTCTGTCTTCGAACCCTTCTGGCATGTCCGGTAGGGTCGACTGGACAGTGTTGATATCTTGACGTACAACCCATAGGAATGGCCTATTCGTTAGCTCAAGCCCGAGAGCCAATTCTTGAAACTGAGTTTCGTTAAAAACAGTGAAACTTCCAAATGCAATATAAATAACAGACAGGGATGGTTGTTGATCAAGCCATTCTAGGCAAGTAGAATCTTGTGGCCAGAAGTGGCCGCCTGGTTTTCCGAGACGGCTGTTGGCCAGAAGAGGGCCTATGGGTTTACAATGTGGAATAAAATCTAATGCTGCAGGCTCCAATTCATAAGATGAATTGCAGATTGACCAATCTGCCACGTTAGCTGAATTGTTGTTGTTTATTATATAATCAAACATAATTTTCTGTGATTCTAAGTCACCAATACTGGTCCATACTAAGGTCTCAGAGTTCATTAGAGGCATGGTTGGAGACAGTTGAAACATTTGTTTCTTCAAGACTCTTCCTGGAAAACAGAGATTTTTGACAAAAATAAAAAAAAATTATTTGTCGGGTTAACAACACCAATGGAATTGTGTTTCTTCACTAATAAATTAAGCTTCTAAATAAGGTAGTTCAACATATTTCTAGAGTAGATATACATCGTCCAACGTTTAATGAAAAATGAATCTGAACTGCATGTGAGATAACATCTTTAATAGTCCAAACATTTTATTGTCGTGCTAACAAAAATAATGGAATTCTGTTTCTTCTCCAATAACTTAAACTTTTAGATAAGGTAGTTCAACATGTTATTAAAGCTGATGGAGGTCGTTCAATACATAATGAAAAATGAATCTGAATTTCATGGCTTAAAAAAAAATCGAGAAAGAAGTTTTCATTCTGTACATGTCATATAAAGAATTAGTAACAGCATCCAATGTGTCTCTAATAGTCTAAACATTTTATTTGTCGGGTTGACAACATTAATTTGTGTTTCTTCTGTAATAACTTAAGCTCCTAGATAAGATAGTTCAACATGATATTAGAACGGAAAGAGCTAATTCTATGTTTAATGGAAAATGAATCTGAACTGCACATGAGAAAACATGTCTAACAGTCTATATTTTTAAATGACATAGTTCAACAGTTTGAGGTTTACCGTCACTGTCGATGATTCCATTGTCAATCAGCTTTGGACAGTTATTTGCCAAGGCCAACATGGCAGCTGCAGCAGGACAGAAAGCTACACTCTTGATTCCCAACTTCTTGGCCAACTCCATCGCCCATCCCATGCCATAATCTGCTATAACACACATAATCTTATCGCTCTCAGTTCCATTTATCTTTTCAATTAGGTCCTCCAACTTCCCAGGCATAACCGTCAAAATTCCCTCGGATAACTTTCCCAGTTCATTTCTGTCCTCCCATGGTTCCAATCCATCTGGGATTGATACCAACTTTACCATTTCTTTTTCTTGTGTGTTTTCCGTCTCTGTTAATGCTTTGACAACTCTCTTGTGATTGAATTCTGTGTTTACAAATGTGACTTTGATGCCATGTTTTACTAGCCATAGTGAAACTTCCATTAAGGGGATAACATGGCCTTGTGCTGGATATGGTATGGCTAATACATGTGGAGTGGCCATTGTACTTTTGCTCACACTATAAAGTTCTATTTGTATTGTTAACTTAAAGTTTTTGCTTACTTATATAGGCATCAAAGCTGGCGTGCTCATTAAACTCGATGTTGGCGAATTTTAAGTCTCTGTTTGGTTACAAATTCTTTTAAAACTCATTTTCCATTGCACTCTCTTGATAAAATAATTTTACACGTAGATTCGTAATTTTTTCTTACTTTTTAATCACACGTTCTCAAAAAATATTATTTTTTCACAAAATCTATTCTTAAAAAATTTACATCAAACATAAATTGAACGGGGCCTACAATGAAATGAGAGTATGTTTATTGGGAATTTTACAGAAAAATGGCAAATTTATGTAATTTTTATTAGTGAATTTCCTTTTCCTTTTGTCCCTCAAACTTGGTCCTTGTAACCAATTTCCTTTTCAATGTTTTCTAAATTTGACATAGTTTAAGGTAGGTTTTAGTTGGATAATATCCATTGTCTGTTGTTATATCTTTGTTTTTTTCACTTGCTACAACTTTAGTATTATATTATTTTTGTTGTTATATCTTTGTTCTTTTCACTTGTTACATCTTTAGTACAACATTACTCTATTGTCTGCATCGCCTCTTCTTCTTGGAGAGATTCATGACTTCATTTTCATCGCCATAGGTTGTTTTCAATGGTGTCATTGCTCTTATAAAACTATGTAGCCGGATTTTATTTGTCGATTGATTCTATGGCCGGCATATGAAAGCAAATTGAACTTAACCTTATTTTGAGAGCTCCTTTGATTAGTAACATGCTTGTCTTGGTTGGTTCAGTCGAGTCATTTTCTCGTTATCCTTTATGTGAGTGCTGAAGTGTTAAAGCAAGTATAACGTAGGATATGTACTAGAATTATAGGAGTGTATTACTTTTGGAAGACAATACTAAACATGACTCGATAGTATTAACTATTAAGTTGATAAAAAAAAAATAAAAGAGTTCGTGGTATTCTTTATCAAAGTTTTCATCGTAGGGTTCGAACTGAACACATGTAATCAAACTTAGGGTTGATGCATTAGAGAATATAAAGTCAATATGTTATCTTTGGTTGGATTCGGATTTTGGATCTTACATGGGAACTGGATTGGGCTAAAGTGTTTTACTTCGTGTAGGTTATGGGCCAAACTTAACAGGGACACCCCAGCAGACCATTTATCTTTTGGGCTGATATCCTAAACGCACTAATGGATCGAATGAGTTATCAGTCTTTAGTTCTGGACTAATAATAAATCCAGCCCAAGCTACATATAATAACTGAGAAATAAAAATAGTAAATTAAATTAAGTACTTTATTTAACAGGTTTAGCCCCTGTTTGATAATCATTATTTGAAAACTATTTTTTTTACATATTTATTTTTAATCATACATTCACACAATAAAATATTCTATACGTAAACCCAAAAAAAATTTCCTACTTTTTAACCCTCCCCTCTTAAAAAAACATTATTCAAAACTTTATTTTTACCAAATAATGGTTGTCAAACAGGGGCTTAATAATTTTCTGTATTGCTCAATCACCTTTTCTAAAAGTTTAACAATATAGATATTTAGTCATTTATTTAAATTGATTATTTAAAACATCTACATGTAGGTTGTATTATGTTATCTTGACATTTGCACATTTCGTGTGTGTGAGTGTGTGTAGCATGTCTACGACTATGTGTAGGTTGGATTATGATATCTTGACTTGACATCTGCACACTTCGTAAATGAATGACGAAAATATTTGAATATAGAACCTCTACCTTCTATGATATCACATTGAGTTTGAAGCACCTCATTTAAAAGTACGCACAAGCGTAAGGTGAGGCGAGAGATTCAAAAGAACAGTTCATGATGGAGAGGAGTCGGGATGAGAATGCGATTCAAGACTCCAAAGTAGCTAAAGTTGGGTTACTAAGCATCTAAAAAGTAAAAATAAGAAACTATAACCTATAAGGCATGTTTATCATATAATCCATATTCGAATACGAGAAGTCTAGTCTCGCACTGACTTGCCCTTTAGATAGCATGTATTAAAAGTAGTAAATTGTATTTGACGGAATTTATTTTATATTTGAGCTAAAAGTTTGAAATTTGAATGACAAATTAAATTAGACATGTACAAGAGTTCCAAGATATACATTGTATTCATAAAAAATAAAATAACCCTCAATTTCTATTAATGTCAAGATTATCAAGCAAGATTGGTAACCTTTTCTAATAAATGCCTCTCTTGTCCTAAAATTATTAATGCTTGATTATTATTTCAACTTGTCGTTGTGTATCAGAACAACGCTTTAAACATTTTTGACTCTTGGTGTGCATATGTCACAAATTTCTTATCTCACATAAGTGACACACTCAATTCATATTTTCACTAGTACGTGAATTGACTCCCGTCACCCTCCGAACCTTAATTCCACTTCTAGAGTTGAAAAAAACCAACTATTCTCCATTCAATTCAAAAACACTCGCGCGTTGGCGTTTGATAAATTATAAGAAAAGTATTGGACCACCAAACCTAGTATAATCCGAACTTGTGACAAATCCACCAATTGTAAACAACTAAAATTCTATAAAGCCCACCACATCACACCTGATTCTGTTACCCACAAGCTGAATTCTTGGGGCCCCACCCACCCCACCCTACCACCACCAACCTCAATTGGGGTGGTGATGCAAATATTTTTTTAAGAATTGATTTTGAAACCTCGTATGTTTCAAAAACACGCAACATTCTGATGTCACTACCAAATCTTAAAGACACCCCACTCTTTATTATTGAATAATATCCAAATAATTGACTTGGATTTTGTTCACATTCTGATACTGATGATGATGACAGGTAGACAAATGTTTGATAGTTATGTTGTTAACAGTTAGGAGCAAAGATTTATTTCTAGTGACGTGGCAGCAGCCCTTTGAATAAATGAAAGGGCAAAATCTAGCACAGAGAATCCAACTGAAAAACATGATTTTGTGACTTTTTGTGGTGACTGTGAGTATCTCTGTCGGGAAAAACAACCTCGTACTTTGTCTGAATAAATTAACATTTAAAAAAAGTAGTCAGAAGTGTCCTCAAGACAGTTATTTTGCTCCACAACCCAATAAAATACTGAGTCAAACAACACGTGATTCTGGGACACATCAAACATTCCAGCGCCATGTTTTAAAAAAATATTCCAACGGCTACGTCCCAAAAGTTATAATTTTTTTTTTTAGAAAAACGCACTAGTGTGAGAAATTTTCTCATAGGTCTTTTATTTTTTTGTTGGGGTTTGGATGGGGGTAACTGCATATTATCTCGAGACAAAAGGATACAAACTTACACCTAGACAAAGTTATCCTACAGTACACATAAAACATAAGAGTCGATCTTTGAAGCATACCTTAAAAGTAGAATAGAGATCCATATGAGTCGGCTATGGATCCCTAAAAGGCAACATGCCCGAAATACTTAATTATTTTACGCACATTAGAAAGAGCATTTTATGTGCTTCATCAAAAACAAAAAAGTACAACCTCGATTGCCTCACTAGTAGTAAGCACATCTTGGGTTCTCCTGAGTCCATTTCCGAGGTCTGTAAAAGCACATAGCAGCAGTTATGGGTTATCGATACAGAAGGCACTGATGGGACGGCTACGATCAATCGGTGATCATAACAAAAGACAATCTGTTGCCTCAGGTACTGTCTCAGGCATTGGAACTGCTATAACGTATCTCTGGAGGTGTTTCTGCATTGATGATGTGCCAGAAGATGATGCTGTATCGACGCCTTGATGAGCCCTGCCGTGAAACTTCGCCAAACGGTTTATGATCGAGAACTTCTCCAACTCCTGGGCTTCAGCCCTTGTGTCCGTAATCGATAAACTCTTGTCCAATCTGCATCATCAAATTACCCTATGTTTACTAGCTTGTGTATAACTTACCTTATAGATATAGGCATCATAAAGGAAAGGTACAAGACAGATCTAACCGCGAGGGCATGTTTGGTATGGAGTATTAAATTGCACAAAAAGTATAATAGAAACGCGTTAACTTCTTTTTCTTATTAATACGGTTTAGTACTATTTAATCTGTCTTACCAAACAATTATTTTTTGATCCTCGGCAATAGACTTTCTTAAGTCTGCTGTTTTGATCCCTAGAGAAATATATTTTTACCTTAACATGTTGCCCTGGAGAATCTTCATTTGACTAATGAAGCCTTCTGCAACTTTTGAGAAATCATAAGCACCAGTCCTCTTAGAAGTTTTCAGCTTCTCAGGTGACCTAAACATATTTTAAAAGTGACGTTCAGAAAATACAAAGCCACGATTACCACAATATTCGATTTGGAAATAAAAACTACTTTAAAAAGGAAAATGAATGAACATATATAAAGACATCTATTACTTGTCACTGGTGTCAGATGGATATTGAGAATTGGCAGCCAGGCTGCAGGCATCTCCCAATGTTAATCTTGCAGCAAAGTATGCCATGAAATCGTAGTTTGAACTTGCATCTGCAGAGAGAATGACTGTCGGTGAAGGCCGAAAGACCTGCTGCATAAGCTGTGTTGTAAAGATAAGCCTTCTCTTTGCTCGAACAACTGGGTGGGTATCTTCAAAAACTATGGCCTCCGTTTTAACCTGCTAATACGAAAATCATTATGAACAAGTTTTAATTCTTCTTTACCAGAACAAATTATTAATTTTTTATAATATTGAATTTCATTATGCGATCTGCCTCACCTCTTCAAAGATTTTATTTGTAGCTTGTGCCCATTCTAACTCAGCTGTGCTGCAATACAATAAGAGAACAAGGGAAATATTAGGAGCAGTATTAATTGTACTATTCTTCCCTATTAATTTTTGAATGTGATTACATGCTGGGTGGGGGTGGAGTACACTTAGTTAAGCAGCAATTGACAGTAGAAGCAAGAAATGGTCTTTTAGTGACATATTCAAATGCTCTGTAAGCAGAAAATGTCACAATGGTTCAAACCTGATATTTTGAAGCCTCCGCGAATTTTGAGTTACTTTGTGCCATGGTACAAGTTCAAATGCAATGATCTTACGCTTCCTAGGTCTTGAAACTGCCAAGTTTTGATAAGTGATATCTGAAGGTAACACATTAGTGGGAGATATTTGTTTACTTGCTACTGTAACTGGCCATATGCTGCTTCCTTGACTAGCCAAATTCACCTGCATAATTGAGTTATTTGTTTGCAAGTTAGGAAGAGTCCTTTCAGAAATTTGAT
Organism: Fraxinus floribunda; assembly: GCA_903798395.1. Taxonomy (NCBI): domain Eukaryota; kingdom Viridiplantae; phylum Streptophyta; class Magnoliopsida; order Lamiales; family Oleaceae; genus Fraxinus; species Fraxinus floribunda. The sequence goes on along the minus strand of CAIGRS010061503.1, from coordinate 7,368 downwards.
TTACTGCAACAATTTCAGCATTGGCATCAAACAGTGGCCGCATCTGCTCGTTTTTGAAGCTCCCATAATGTTTAAACCAGGATGGAGCCATTTGCAAACTAATCTGGGATGGACATGTCACGTAAGAATCTTCATTACAACCGATGGTCGGACTCTGAGTATCATTTTGACCAAACATTGCCATCTGTTGGGAATCACGAAGGTAAGCCCGTGATGAAATTTTGCCCGACTGATCACCTTGGGATTCTAGACAAAAGTTCCATGGTGTTTTATTGTTCCCTGACGAAAATGCATCATTTTTCTCCATATCGTTGACTCCTGATTTCTGTCCAGGCTGCTGGTAGTTAATACCAAAATCAACACCATCACATTTAATTGGCAACCTTTTACTAGAATCTCCTTCCACAGGGTTTAGAGGCATTTGCATTGGGTGCAGAAAGGAGTGATTTTGATTTTGATTATACAACGGTATCAAAGTATTGCCAAAGGCTACAGCATCTGTAGCTGGAACTAAAGAGGTTTGATTGCCCCTCTGATGTGCCATATTTGAGTGCTGAATCAATGAACCAGGTTTAACATCTGCTTCTAAGTGATGCTTTCCCATAGACTCGTGCTCGTGAGTAAACCTACTCCGTGAAATTGAGGAATCTACCCCAGCTGAGCCATATTGGTGGGACCCTTCTTTCCCTGATCGCAGTTCATTACGATCTGATTTTCCTGAATAGGCCCCATATTCTTGTACACTGTTTTCTTGTCTGTGCTGCTCATGTGAAGGCCCTACAGTATCCGGTAGACTGCTCAAAGCTAAATCAGAGGATCGGAGCAAATCTGGCCACACATTGGATTGCCCCATGGGAAGTCCCACATGCTGAGACGCACCTGATGTCTGAGTGATGGGAACAGATCCTAAAATAGGCAATCCTTGATCATAAGGATGAGTGCTTTTAAGAGGACCATTATCTTGAGAGACAGTAGCATTATATGCTGGAAATTTACTTGCCCAATGACTTGTCACGGGTGGAACTGAAGGACGACGATTTTGAAGATGCGAATGACTTGAAGGCGATGATGCACTTGAGTTCCCCTGCAAGTTTTAGGCAAAAAACAATATTGAAGAGAAGTAAATATTATATTTGCAAATTAAGCAATTTAATGACAGTTCCATCTTTGTGAACCCTTCCATACAAACTCAAGATTTACATGACAGAAGTTTCTACCCACCGACGAAGTTTGAAAGAAAGGGTATGACTGTGGAGTCTGCTGATCTGCAAGTCCCAATCTTAAGCCAAATCCTTGTGGTACAGAAGAAATGTTGCATGATTTACCAAAAGATGCAGAAGTTTCAGTTAGGGGTGCTTCCTTTTGAGTTGCATCGTTCGAGTTCAAGTTCCCATGTGCATGTTCCATGGACATGTCATCCTTGTTAAGTAGATCGAGCATACTTTCACTACCATAGTAAAAATCAATCATAGCACGATTTACACAAAATAAAAGGTAAAGGATAAGTAGACAAAAGCAAGACAACAATGAAGATTAAGAAGTAAAGCAATAGTCCACAAAGAAATGAATGATGCTAATTGAGAAAAAAGGAGTGCAATTGCCTTCTTCACATGCAACAAGACATTTTTTCCATAGGCAACTTCCTCAAATTCAGCATATTGTAAACGGTGACTACCTTGTCTGAGCAGTCACACTTTGGATGTTCGGATGAGAGAAAGAACCAAAGAGAGATGACGTGGGCACAAAATTGTTTTCAGCAGCCATCTTTGCTGATTCTGTTGAGTACAATTGATTTTTCGGATGGTGTACCTATAAACAAAGATTAGGAACCTTTTAGAAAATATAAACCTCTTCAATAAACAAAAACATTCTTTTTAATATTTGCCTTGGACTCAGAAATCAGACCTTTGGATTACCAAACATTGTTGAGCCAGTTGTATTGAAAATATAAGTTCAATACAGTTCATAAATATTGGGACTGAGCTAACAGGAAAAACATGCAGCACCAACCTGATTAAATGGCTTTTGACTGCCACCAGTCACATGCTGCGGCGAACTCCCATGAAGCTTGTCTCTCGATTCATGCCCTGCATAAGAGAGAAAACTTTCATTGAGATTTCCCTTAGAAAGCAATTCTGTCTCACATTTTAACACATTTTTTCACCTAGCAAAAGTTAATAACAAAAAACTCTAATGTTCGTAAAAGTAGTACCAAAGCATTGATGGTTTTCTTTAATATAACCAATCAAACTTCATCCTTAGCACTCTCATCAATCACGAAAGTTGGTTACTGAATTGCCAATGCTTAAAGAATGCTAAAGACAGAATATTTTCTTACCTGAGAGGCTGCTGAAAGGTCCGTTCACATTGGCACATGACATAAAGCTAGACTGATCTGTATCATTTTTTAAATGCTCATGACGTTGACCTAGCCAAAAGTTGGGCGCAGGTGAAGATGTTTGAATCATTTGACTTCCTTCTACAGAATGCTTATGTTGAGGGCTATAATCTGACCACTTGTTAGCATTCCTAGGGGAATGCTGAATGGAAGAATGGGGAGACTCGGAGTGTGATTCCTCTCTCTGTTTGAGGAATTGGTCACCCGATTGCTGAAAACCAGGAAAGCTGTCGTTCGTATTGGAATTATGAAAAAAAGCCTCGGATTTTGAACTCGGCAAGTCAACCCAATTATTTTGCTGTTTCCCACGGCCAATGTAATTTGAGGCCTTATTTTCAGTAGAAGGTTCTGGGTTCTGAATGCTCAATCCACTCCACCCTTCTTGTACCCCAGTATCACCACTCGAAGTTTCTGCCACAGCCGACTGCATAAGAGCACTCCAGCTACCACTTTGAGCAGAAGGCAATTCATCCATATAAGATGTGAGTTCCAGGGTACTTGAAAAGCCTCCGGCATCCTCGTTGTCATCCGTATTGTATAAGATTTTCTGTTCCAACGGGTCGAGAGAAGTGCCAGGCTGCAGAAAAATGCCTGGTTTTGGCACATTTCCTGGAGCAAGTCCGTGCAACCCAGCTTGTTTTTGCCTCTGTTCAGATTCAAGAATTGATGTGCTCCTCTGCTGGGAATTCCCTTGCTGGGAGTAGTTCTCGTGTAAACTTCCCTCGTTGAAACCTTGAACAAGGCCTTGTCCGAACAAATTCTTCTCCTCAAACACTTGATTGGGTAGCAGCGCTCCGTCTGGGATGCATAGCTGGTCTGAAGAGAAATTGCTTCTTTGACTGATAACTGAGTTACTGAAGGCTGATGGCTGCATGGCGGGAATTTCCAATGGGCTATTTTTGTTCATGACCAGTAGATTGGCAGAATCATTAGACGACCCCCCAAGGTGAGAATATAAAGGTACACCAAACTGCTGTTGTGAAAATCCCAAAGAACGTCCAGCCATATTATGAGGTTGCGAAAGACCCAATCCATTAGAAAAACCTTGAAAAGTAGCTGATCCACCATTTTGTGTCATGTCCATATTACCAACCACAAACATTTGCGATGGTAGTTGATTTACAAAATTCTGTTTTTTACCTTCATCCATATCCTGGAGCTGCTGTCTTCGCTGCATTTCCTGGATATGTTTAAACATAATTTGCCGCTGCAACATCTGTACGTCACTGAATTTATATCCCTGCCTTGATGAGGCTGTTGCATTCCCTCAAAGCCTTTCAAGATATAATTCAGACGGAAAGGGTTGAACTTTTTAGCAGTTTAATTCCTCAGAAAACTTAATCACATAAAGACTCCTTCGAGGAAGAAAAATATTCTGGTAGAAAATGAAAGAAGTAACATGTAAATAAGGACATCAAAACGATTATATTGCAACAACGAATGCTTGAACCTTAATATATAGAATGCTACCTAGCTTCAGTGGTGCTAGATCACAAGTCTAGGTGGTCATACTTTACAAGTCCCATTAAATAGAAGTAACCTTGCATTTAAATTAATCAATCATTTAATGCCATTAGTAGTTGCCTAAACTGGTGCTTACCACTAATGGGATTGAACATCATTACTCAAACATATATGTGGATAATATACTTAAGATACCGACTCCCAAAAATTAAACCCAACTACTGAACCTCAGAATTATATCAACGTTATTTATAATTCACAATCATTACAACTCGGAATATAGTATGCTTTGTGAAAAAAATTCCAACATATTTTAGTTCAGTTTTAGATACATTAACCATGTGACAAAGCGTTTAGGAAAATGACCAAAAATCTATGTCCTGTATATGAACTTTAAGTTCATGTATCTTGAGTGGAAAATATAATGAAGATCTACTAAATCAGTCCACAATGTCTCCAAAACCTAATGAAAGCCAATCCCAACACTACCCTGTAGTCATCCATCACCACAATAGAAGAAGAGTAGGCAAGGGGTGAAGGCAGCAAGCAAATACAGTTAAAAGGCAGATGGAGAGGATGAAGGCAACCTGCGCAGCCTAAGTTCGGAGTTGGAACAATGATAACATTTTAGAATCGTGGAGATGCCTAAATTCTAGAATGTTCGTAGGAAGAGGTTTGAAGGAGAACTCTAGGATGTCGTAGGCAAATATAGAGAAATGTAGGAAGCAACATTCCAGAATATTCTATAAGAGGAAGATTGTAGAGACAACCCCTGCACTAGTAAACATCTTAGATATTTAGGGTTGTTGGAACTGAAACCTCTCGCACCACCATAGGATTGTCTACCGTAGGATAAAAAGTAGGTGGAAGTCTAAATAGCAGCCACATCTGAAAGCAACCAAGTTAAAATGAAGGAACCAAGTTGTGAGAACAAAATTTGGACAGCTAGAGTACCATGGTTGTTTGGTATTGTAATAGGATTTCTGCATTTTTCTCTCTAATCAATCACTTACCATACTTGTGAGTTTTCTCTTTCACAGGCAATGTCATGCCAATGTTTTGGGGTTAACTTAGCTAGTGCTGCCAACCATAGCTAACAAGAGCATGGAAGGGTCGACTCCATGAATAAGGAGCTCGAGCTCGAGGACGTATAAATTATGAAACATAATTTACTAGTTGGTTCAAGAACTTACACGGCTATTTTTGTTAAAAAAAAAAAAAAAACCCATCAATTCTATGCCGCCCTGCAAAATTTTCGTTAACCGTCTTCAGTTTGATAGATTAAACTTTCAAACAAAAAATAAAATAAAATTGGAACCTTAACATCTTCACAACGATTACAAATTGTCTTATTCAAAATCTTAACTTTCTAGAAAGAGACAACAATAGCCAAAATTATCACAGAATTATTATAAGTCAATACTTTTTTTCAGTTTATCTAGTGAACTACTGCTGAGATTTGCTAATAATTAACTCCACCGCAAATAAAGTAAAATAAAGATTGAAAAAAAGTGATTCGAAATTAGCTAAAACAACCCCTGGTTACCAAAATTAACCAAATTAATATAGTAAATCAAACAACAATTGCCACCGAAAAGTTCTAACCAAATTTCATCTTTTAAAAAAAAAAAAAAAACAATTACAACTAGGTGAATGTAAAATTAATTCAAGAATTGAGCTTAATATCCAAGAATTTTACCAAACGAAAAACCCTAAACAATTGTTGCATGTTCCCGGATACCCAAATCATTTACCTCGAATTCCATAAAAACATATACAAACACAACAAAGAATCAAATATAACCCCATTTCACCAAATTAAAGAGTTAAAGTCACATAAACACAACTCAAATTACTAATTGCGCAATTCAACCTGCATGAAAGCAGAAAAAAGCTCTAACCTTCACTATGAACAAGCTAGAAAAGCATAAAAAACCATATTTTTAAGTAATTAGTGTGTGATCTGAGATAAATAATGGAAGGTTGTTGAGTGTGTATGTGATATTTACCTTCTTAAACTTACTTTGCAAATATTAATTTATGAAATGGAGATCAAGACAGTGCAATTTCTTCGAGCTAGAACTGTACCAAATGCTTCCTCTTTCTCTTACTATACATACAAAAAATGTATGTATAGGTACCACTGTTTGCCGCTTGCTTTCTCTCTCTGGCTTTAGTAAGGAGGTGGTTATGTTTTTCAGACAAATCCCAAGATAATAAAGCCATCAAAACCGTGCAAGAAAATTACAAAAAAAAAAATAATAATAATACCTTCATTTTTCTGGCTCGGTGCAGAGCGGAAGGTTCGGACTCAGATTTGGGTATCCGAACTGAGATTTGTTTCCATGCTGTGCAATGTACGATCATTATGAAATGGTGAGTGTCGGATCAGATATTTACAAGAATTGTCGGTCAAGATTGAAGGTCCATGTACACCTGAATATACTGGATAATATCTATGTGTGAAAGGAAGAAAAAGTGGAATCGGAGAGATCTTTCCACGCGCTTTTGTGCACGCGCTTGTCGTTTTCTTTTATGCTTGCTTTTTGCAAATTTTACCTGGAAAAAAAAGGAGCTTTCGTGCGTGGAATTATTTTTGCTCTTTATAATGTGGCAGTGTTTTCTCGCCCACCTATTTACAAGGATTTAGCTATTTATACATTTCGAAGTAGACGACATTTTTTATATTTATCTTGTTGTAAAAGGGTAATGTTTTATTTTTTTAAACCGTCAAATAATATTTTACAAAGCATCAATCATGATGTAATCAAGTACGATTGAATTAATAATTTGAAAGTCATTAGCATTGGAATGGTCCTAAATATGTGTTTGATTGCGAACATGAAATTTACATGAAAAAAAATTAAATTCTAAGCAATTAAATTGCCTAGAATTATTTTTATAAATTTTTTTAATTAAATGTGTTTGATTGATTTAGTTTTCGACCTTTTAAATATTATACATGTTATTTTTTATTGGAGAGTAGATAAGAGAGAGGTGAGAAATGAGAGGGAGAAAGAAATGGTGAATTATCTAAAAATTAAAAATCACCTCTCCCTAAAAAATGTTTTTCCTTATTTTCAAGGAAAATATGGTTGTGTAACTAAAAATAAGAAAATATTTTATGTGGAAAAAAGTGTCAATCAAACAGTACAAAAGTAGAAAAGTAGGTGGCAAAAATATATTTTTCATGAAAAATATTGGCAATCAAACGCACCCGAAGTTAATTTCCTCATCTTTCTTCTTCTTCTTCATCTTTTTTATGTTAAAATAATTTAATTTCTGGACAAGACTGAAAAATTGAAGAAACTGTCAACCATAAATGTATTGAGTGAAAATTGATAAATAAATTAAAACATTAAGGATTTTATTTAAGGTTTCAAAAGAAATATAAGAAAGAAATTATTACTTATTGGAAATAGTGGAAATTACATATTTCCATGCATTTGAAAATCTTAGTGCAAAAGTCAGGTGCAAAGAATTTTTAATCAAAAATCAGGTGACAA
>CAIGRS010061430.1:0-12150 GCA_903798395.1 Fraxinus floribunda | reverse complement strand
TTGCTTGGCTGTGGTGGTGCAGTTGTGGTCATCGGCGTTGGAGGAGAGAATCCGGCGAGATGCGCTAAGGAAGATACAGAATGGGGTTGGGGAGAAAGAACAGTAACTCATTTCCCGTGTTTTCAATTTTTGCCAATTTTTGCCTGATTTGGCTAGAAAACAGCCAAAAGTCGTTTTGGCGTTTTCAGTTAAAAAAAAAAAATTCGTTTTCGAAAACACGTTTTCGAAAATAGGAAAGAGAACGCGTTTTCATCGTTTTGGAAAATTGAAAACAGAAAATGGCCCGAAAACAACAAAGAGAACGGGGTCTTAATCATTAGGTTTTATGTTTTTGATTTTAAGTATTAATTTTATTTTTAAAAGCTTTTAGATTATTGAGTTGGGTTAGATTGTGTTGTGTTGAATTTGATTGAGTTTTAATAGATAATCCGGAACCCGACCTAAAATTTGATTTCCTAACCCAAACTCAACTCAATTGAACTAAAAAACCAACCCAAACCAGTTGGTTTGGATAGTATTGATCAGTTTGACTGATTCGAATTGATTTTTGTCCAACCCTAATCCTTAGCGAAATAGGTACACCCATGTTAATTGATGCTTCATATCACTTATTTTTCTAGAAAAATTTACTTCATGCGTTTTTAATCCGAGTGGATAAATTAACGTTGTCAACCTACCACACCAACGTTCTGTCACACACGTTTCGTTAATCACAGGTAACAAATTCGAAATAAGTAATGAATGTGTAAACGTTTGATTAGAAGAGTGAGCAGTTGAATAAGTAGCTCATTTTTATTCAATAAATATAAAATTATTTTGAAATTTTAAGTGATAAATTATGCATAATATATTATATTATTCGGGAATGTTAGGGTTGGACTTTCCAACCATGCGAAATAACCTAACAATCATGTGAGATTGGGCACCCACCTAAGGGAATCTGTTACTTTGAATTTTTGAAGGGTCGAAAAATTTTAAAATAACAATTATACCTGTACTATGAACTAAAAATATTAAAAGAATAAAATCAAGAAAAAAAAATCTATATATATCTTCTTTTTGTTTGGTTTAAACAATAGTGTTAGAATTGGGAATCGGAATGTAATCGACGGATTATAGATTCTATTAATATTCATAACTTATTACTGAAACTTAATCAAAACTGGATCGAACTGACTTTATGGTAACTTTTGCCACCCCTATCGGCTACTGTCTTTTCGGAATGCAAAAATACATTAGATATCAAATAATTTTCTTGCCTTGATTCTAAAAATAAAAAGATTCAAAATGATTGATCCAAGAGAGGCAATTATGTTCAGGGGCGGACCGAGAGCATTTATGTTGTGGGGTCATTTTGGGATAAAAAATGAGAATTCAAAAAAAAAATGTTAGTTAAACAAGAAAAAAAAATAAATAAATAAAATTCGTGGGTCACTTGACCCCATGTGGGTCCGCCCCTGATTATGTTCTTATCCTAAAATTTGGCCACCAAATTGTGCCATATCTCCAACTTGTCGGCCTTTTCATCCACAATATCACACAAAATGAAATGTGAAATAATTTAATTATTTAAGCATGACAACTGAACGGATTGTTATCTGTCAATTGTTCGAGCATTTTCTTTAGATCATGCTACAAGTACAAATTTTTTTGATAGACATCATAGGAAGATAAAAACAAAGATCAATTATGTTCGACACATCAGAATCTGTATCAATTCTATTAAAATTTTCCTATATTTGAAGATTTATCGTTTTCTTTACTCCTTTATACTTTTGTGAAACTCAAACGTGTCAATTTTTGCTTCTAATGTCAAAATTGTGGATCAGGCCTCGGCGTCCAAGCCTTGCCACATATACACTTTATTCTTGTCTTGTATTTTGCATACTTTCATCCTTGTTCTAAAAAGTGCATCTAGACCATACGGATAAATTACCTCGCCTCGATAGTAAGCACGAAATTAAACGATAAACTATCAAGCTGACTACTTAATGGATGCACACACCTTGTCGAGCCTTAGTTTCCTCCCTTTTTTGAAAGCCGTTTATTTGATTTAGTTCCCAGTTTTTCATATAAAATTGTATAATTGACTAATTGTAGTAACTATTAAATAAATATAGTGTTTTATAATTTTAGATGTTTGGTATTTTAATTATTAAATAATTTTTAAAATGATTAAAATAACAAAAAACATTCCTTTTTTCTTTTACGTCTAGAACTCGTCTATGTTCGTAAAATTTGAAGCTTGAAACTTGACCTTCATGTCTAGTCATACTTTACACTTTCTAGAAAACTGACTTTTATGAAAAGAGTTCATGAGTAACAGGGTGCGTTTTTGTATTTAGCCTCTATTTGACAATCATTATTTTAAAAATTTTATTTTTCATACTCATATTCAGCCACATTTATATAATAAAATATTTTGCACATAAAATTTATGACTTTTTTTTACTTTTTAATCATACATTCTTTAATCCCAAGTAAAATAATTTTTGATCATCCTGAACTTGGTCTAACGAAGAAGATTCGATATTCGATATGTTTATTGAGTAAAATCGATCATAACCCTTGATTTAATTAATATAACACACTAAATAATTTTTAAAAAAATGGTAAGTCAGACTTAAAAATGATATGTGAAAATTGATTACTTTAAAACTTTTTAATAAATGCAACAATCTCAATAAAAAAAGTTCAATCGATCTCATAATTATTGAAAATAGAATAGTATCCCCACCAATCGTTGGCATCGTATCGTACAAAATCACGTGCCATATCCAAATAATTGAATATAATTTTCCATTAATCTAAGTCAACAATGAAAAAGATTGGTTTTGGATTCTTTTATCTTGATCATGATAAATTGTTCCATATTCTAGTTAATAATGAACTTTATTTTGTCGATATCAATTTCTTATAAGTAAGCTACATTAAATTAAATTAAAAAGGACTGAGAAAAAAATATCTTGCAGTCTATTTCAAACTTATTTATTCATTTACGTGCATGAAATTTGATTGATTGAAAAATGATACAAGGCTATGTTTGATAGCCATGGTTTTCTATGAAAATTTTTCCATATTTTGGCTTGTTTGATAGTCATTTTTGCCATGAAAATTGTTTCTCATCTTCACTCCACACGTGAACATTTTCTTTTAAATTGTGGAATTAGTTTTCCCACCATTTTGATGAAAAATGGAATTCCAATTTTTTTTTTTTTTTAAAATTTGGCAATTTGAACAAATTTTATAACCAATTGTAAAAAAGAAATTCATTTTAATGGATAATTTTCATGTAAAACAAAATCAAACGAACACTAAGCTTTGATGAAAAATGATTTTCTTGAATTTTTATTTTTTTTACTTTTTGACGATGGAAACAAATTTTATAACCAATTGTGAAAAACATTATCATTTTAATGGACAATTTTCATGTAAAACAAAGCCAAATGAACACAAAAGATCCAGAATTTTAAAATTTTTCGAGTGAAAAATTATGTCAATCAAACACACTTAATTAACAATTCCCTGAAAAACGAGTTCTATGCAATTATTTTCTCTGAAACTCATTTTTCTTTCTACCAATTTTCCATCATTGCAATCAAACGGACGCTAAGAGTCTAAATGTGTTTTTTCGTTCATTTTTGAAAATTATAGAAGGTTCATCAATAAAATAAACACGCACGAAAAAGGTTGACATTAAAACAAATTTTATATAAAATAATTATTCCATTTGGTCGTAGTTAAATAGTTTTAAACAAGGTAGTTCAATGTATGATCCTTGAATATAAATTTGGCATTGACTATTAGAGAAGACCATACAGTATAATTGCTGGAACTTGACTTATTTTACCCAAACGTGTCTTAAAAGCCTAACCCATTTTTCTATATAAGGAGAGTTTTGCAGGTTTCTTCAAAGTGATCCCTGAGAAGCGTGAAGTAGACATACATGGCGTGGTATTGGTTTCGGCTCATAATTACGCACCTTCTGCAAAAATGAGCCGAATCAATATCACTCTTGTATGCTTCTTCTACACAAATTAAGCCTTTTCTGCATCAAAATTAAGCAAAACCCTAGTTACAGTTGCAAGTTATGTAACATCTTCTGCTTGTATAAACAAGCTGAACCGACGACCATGATGGCTACAAAGTTCACCAAGCTGCTCTTTGGCCTTTGTCAAACCTCGGCCCGATCTAGCTTAGCTTGATAACAGATCGTATACATACAAAGTCTATTAGCATGAGTCAAATATCATTTTACAAGAACCTTGAGAAATATTAGCCTTGCCGAAAAAACTACTTCTGCAGAGTTAAATAAGTTCAAGTGCATGAACAGGCACGAGTACACACAGTCACAGCCTAGCAAGAGTCGAATATGAAGAAATGCATATTTTACAAGAACCTTAGACATATCATCTTGCTATCTGCTGATGCTATCTATCATTAGTGATGATCATCACTGGTCTGGGTGTAGCTGAGTCCACTGATTCATTACTCAACAGGGCTGTGATATTTCATGTTGCTACTCTATCATGATTTCGTTTTTTCTACTTCTCTTCTGAGATGAACTTGTTGGGGGTGGGGGGTTCACACCTTGATCACAAAGCACACCATCACAAAAGAGTAAACCAGATTCCAGTAGTCAGACCATCACACAATGAAAAGAAAAACATAATATTCCACAAATCGCCCAAGAACTGGCATACTTTGCTCATCTAAAAGCATGAATGACTTGTATGGTTTAGTCAAACACAATTAATTGATTGATTATATTTCTTATGTATCCCTTTCAACTGGAAGACCGGGAGCTAAATATTGATACTATGGACTGTCCAGTTTAAAACTTATTTAGTGAATTACTTCAAAAGTCTTAGATCCCAATAATATTGTGTTCATCTTTCTCCTAGGCAGAAATAATGTGTAATGACTCCGGGACCTATAATCATTCATGCACAACTCAAAAACATTAGCAGATATATTGTTCTTGGCTTGAAATTACTACATTTTCCCCCAATACCATCTACTCAAAAAGCAAACCAAGTCCACATGGAGGGTGTTCCCTTAATTTTCTAGAGTCGTGTCATAATCATCAAAATCCTGATAAGATCGTATGGATCAACTTGAAAACACCTCAACACCAAAGATTGTATCACAGAAATCTGGACAATGTATTATTCACCAAGAGTCCTAATCACAGGGTAACAACTATAGATACTAATTAAATTGAACAATTCAGTCTCAGCCCCCTACAGGTTACTTCTCCTTTTCCTCTTCAGCTCAGAATTTTAATTCTAAAGTCTTTGCCTTCTCTAGTATCTGTAAGAAGTCACACATTATTTGATTCGTCCAAAGTTTCAAGTGACAAGTATGAGAAAGAGCAACAAGAATCACGATATTATCATGGTACAGTCTGAAGAATGCTTCGGCAGAAAAAGGAATATCGCCTATGAAATACGGATACAGACACATCAAAAATCTTTCTTGCCCACACAACTTTTTTTTTTAGGGGGAGTAGACAGGAGTGAGGTACCAAATCTTGAATCCTCGACCTCAGTTCTAGAAACAACAATCATTAACCAACTAAGACAAACTCATAGTTTGAAATTCTTTAAGATTACACTATCGTAAATTATCTTTAGTTTTACTTTTCAATAAAATTAATACTTTTTGAGATGTGAATTTGAATTTTGCAGGTAGAATTCTTTGGACTAGAAGAATGGTTGGCAGTTATATCAAGATAACTTTGGATTGTACTCTTTGTTAGTAGTGCCAACGAAAAAAAAAATGCATATAGTGGATTATAATGATTAATTGGATATTTAACTTCAATAGATTTAAAATAAATGACAGTAGAAATCTTCAAACCAAGGTTAAGGGAAGTATTTTCATAAAATGTTGGATATTTGGAAAAGAATAGTGAAGCAAGAGTAATTATTATTTGTGAGATGTCACTGGAAGATTCGAAAGAAAGAAACCATACATGAAACGCCTTATTTCATTTTATTCATCATTTTTACATGATTTCAGGTTGACAACTTTGGATTGTACTCTTTGTTAGTAGTGCCAACGAAACAAAAAATGCATATAGTGGATTATAATGATTAATTGGATATTTAACTTCAATAGATTGACAGTAGAAATCTTCAAACCAAGGTTAAGGGAAGTATTTGCATAACTAAAAATGTTGGATATTTGGAAAAGAATAGTGAAGCAAGAGTAATTATTATTTGTGAGATGTCACTGGAAGATTCGAAAGAATGAAACCATACATGAAACGCCTTATTTCATTTTATTCATCATTTTTACATGATTTCAGGTTGACACAGAGTAATTAAACAAAATTTGCACATTTCTTAAAATGGATTTCCAAGCAAAATGAAACCCAATTAAGATTTCCAACATTCAAGTAAGGCCTTGTAGTCCGACACAAAGCTAAGAGTACGAGCATAACAGGTGCACAAACAATGTGATACTTCGTAATTTAAAGTTAAGTAGAATATTGTTCGAAAAAATTATAATACTCGGTTTCTCCGGAGAAGTGAAAACGGGTAAACTCAATCATACTTAGGCATATTGTCGAATGAATCAAGTATATAAAAATATTGGGATAGCTCACAAACAGCTTCCGTAACTGGTGTTCAAGAAACCTACACGATAGATATGCCCGCCATAGTTACTACATTAATTTGGTGAGGAAGTGAAAACGGGTAAACTCGTCATTCAAAAACTAAAACCTAAGCATTGATGTAAAATTGTAAACCAAATGAAAATCTTAGACCACTGATGTAAATTATGAAGCAGGGAGCACAGTACTAGGAAATACTCTCCAAATTACGAGTTATAAATTATTTCAAACATACTAACAGCAACGGAATTTTTTTTTTTTAACTACTATGGAATTACATAACCGTATCTAAACGTGGGAGACAAGGAAGTGGGGAAATAGTTTAGGGTAACAAGCCTTAAATGCAAGCAGTTGTCCCTCCACTAAACGACCACGAGCTGGTCCTAAGAAAGCATCTCTTGAGTAATTCACGAAACTCCAAAGCTGGGATACTCATCAGTGTAAATATCCTTAGATGGTGGGTCCTACAGAGAAGCGTAGTTCCACAATTCAGTGTAATTTATTCAACCATTGTGGAACCTCAGCAAATTCTAAAGCCCACGGATAGGAAGGGGCCAATGGGTGGATAGCATTTATCACCTGTAAAACTGCAAAAACTCAACGTTTCCCGCGATGCCCACTCCCTGACCTTGCACCAGGATGACGAGCGAACTGCAGCCTCAAGTGGTCCGAGTCACGTTCATGCTCGTCAAATTTATAACCTGCAAGAGTTAATTTGACTATTTTATGGTGCAGATGAATGTCACTTTCAATTACGTTTGACAAACCAGGCACATCAGACAGGTAATGTTGAGGGTTCAAATTTTCACTCTCCGAAGTGACAGTTCAAAATGATCAAACAACAGAATTTGGTATAGCACAGGTGGAAATTTTTAATATCTTATAAATATGAGATTAATATGCTCTTCTCCCAAAAGAACAGATAAAATTGGCTTCAACTTTCGACCTTGGACAACATAAAATGTGAATTGATTATATTATGATATGGAACTAATATGTAAGAATTTATTATCTAATGCTAGAATATTTTTATACTTCATTGATTATACATAATGCCTGAATCTTTGTTGAATTTATAACAAAAATGTAAGAAATAAAAATAAAAAATAAAAAAAATTGATTGCCAGGTCTAGGATGATACGTGACATGCAGACAATTGATTTTATCCTCCCTTATTAGAACCACCCCCCCCCCCCACCCCACCCCCCCAAAAAAAAAAAAGGCAATATAGAACAAAAAGCATTTTGTTTCCCAGCAATTGTTTCTATCTAAGGAATTAGAAAAATCAACTTTTGGTTCTCAGAAAATGTGCTTGAACGAAAGAGCAACTCTCAGTATGCTACAACACAAGGTACCATGAGATTTAACTCCATTAGATACCTCAATAAGTACTACAGTTTCTGTGCAGGAATACAAAATCAAGGAAAGGTACAACCAGATAGATCGAGGTGGCAATGTCAACACATCCACTTGGCCAATTTTACAGGGTGAACTGATTTCCGATTTTAATTACCAAATACAGAGTAACATAGAGTCCTCTTGATTGTTGGTAACCGTTCTCGTTTATAAGATGGGTTCATGGGGGGAAAGAGTTACACTGCTATATCTTCACACTCAACTGTTCAGGAGGGAAGGGATCCACCATCTGCAACATACACTCCTACAACTACTTTTGGTTCGAAGTCTTTGGCAGCTAGAATTATTAACTTTATGATGAGTAGGAACTTCATCTGATGTTTTTATTTTCGCCACGGTAACTTCCATGTGAAAAATTAACAAAATGATAGGATGGGCAAAATTCATCATAGAAGAACAATTTTGAAGTATCATAAAAATGAAGTTCTGAGAGATCCATCTCTCTAAATGGACTGTCACCTCTGTATCATTCACTAGCCTGGTACTTGTGCCGTGAAGAGACTAAGTTTTGTTTGATCAGTTGATTCTGAATATATAGAATCCCAGTGAGAGGTTGAAGAGAGGCAACATGCTATGCTGAGTTTGCTGGAAAGAGGATCAGCAATTAAACTAAAATTTTGTCTGCGCTCATTGTTTTTAACCACATATGAAAGAGTACAGGAAAAGAAATCTTATCAGCCCAACTCTTTCTGTTTGCTTCAAATGGCCTGCACGTCTGTATTCTGGTTCATAGAACTGGACTTTCTCATAAGATACTACTCTTTCATTAATTTCCACGAGCTTGGACAACAGAAATATTCCGAACTCTCAATAGAGGAGAAAGAAGACAACTAGAAAAATGATTTACCAAAGTACATACCATACATATTTTTCGAGGAATTATAACAGGTGTTTGTCAAACTCACCTTGTAAAGCATTCAATGCAGCAGCTGCATGAGCTGGACTCAGAAAATCAACAAAGCATAGAACGAATGGATCACCCCCACGCTGCAAGGTTTAAGTTCCAATTTGTTAAGGTAATAAATGCAAAAAAATGATGAATGGGTGCTGTGTTCTTACATGTCTTGATTCTTTGGTCACAAGCCTTGATTCCTTGTAGCCAACAAAAGGACGAAATATATCTTTCAACCCCATTAATGGAACACACTTGATGGTGAAAATAAAGAGAAAACAAAGGAATACTTTTTCTACAAATGAAAGGATACGAGACACTTCCCTGCGAGTACAATTCGCAGGCAAGCCTTCAACAAAAAGTGTGCTGGTAGCATCAGGAGGGAGTGAAATTTCAGGTCTTCCCCCTCCCATCCCCATCGTCCAACTTGCAGCCACCAATGGATCTGATGCCCCAATTTTTGTGACACGAGGATCATCAACACGATGGTTTCCACCAAGTCCACCGCTCATCAATATTGTAGACTCGCCCCCAGCATATGGTGAACTTTGCTGGTACATTGCAGTACTGAGTTACACCTTCATATGCTTGATGTATAGACAAGTAAAAGACTATTGTACCCAAACAAGAGCAGAGAGAGATTACCCCGCCTTGTAGGTATCGGTCATATGATGCATTGATAGAGTTAGTATCTCTGACATGGTGTCCTCCCCTTTCATCCACGCGAGCATAATAGTTTGACACATCATGGCCACTAGGCATCTCTACGCAAAATTGCAAATTAATGACTTTACAAAAATGGTACAACCTGCACCTATTTCGGAGAATAAACTAAGAAGGCCATAACACCGCATAAGGAAAATGCGTCAACAGACTAATGTTATATAACAAACTCAAATCACTTCGCAACCATACCACTTGCCTTTATTCTCGTTTATACAATTCCTCACAAATGGTTACGCAATTTTGGAAACTGATTTCGCGACAAAAAATTTAGGGGTTATCAGTTACAAGTAAATTTAAAGGTAAATTATCACAAAATACTTGTCTGCATGATCATCAAACCCTGCATTATAATCCTAGCTCACTAAAAACGCCAATTCCTACAAATAAAAACACATAAATAAAATATAGTCCAACCCCTAATTTTCAAGAAGGGAAGTTACCATAGTCGGATCGAGGTCGTTTTCCTACGAGAGAAGCCGCCGCCAACTGCTGCCTCCCATCCTCGTACCCCCAAGAAGCGTCCATCATTTTCCGAAATAGAGATCAAGAGAGATTAGGGTTTTGAATT
Source organism: Fraxinus floribunda (assembly GCA_903798395.1). Taxonomy (NCBI): domain Eukaryota; kingdom Viridiplantae; phylum Streptophyta; class Magnoliopsida; order Lamiales; family Oleaceae; genus Fraxinus; species Fraxinus floribunda. The sequence goes on along the minus strand of CAIGRS010061430.1, from coordinate 1,926 downwards.
GTGAGATTTCTGATTGAACAACGTAACCGATTTCAAGATAAATTAGGGCTTTGGATTGGGAGATTTCTGATTGAATTGACGGAACCGACTCAGCGTGAGCAAATCCCCCCTTAAATTACACTCTTTTATTTCTGTCAATTCATTTCTCCGAGTAGCCACTTTCTTTTTCTTTATTTATTATTTTTTAATTCAAATGCTTTTTTTTTTTTTCTTTTTCCATTTATGGGTATTCAAATGCGATTTATCGTCGTTATACTAGAATATCGGTGATAAAATCGTTGGAATAATGAGATAAAACGCCAATTCCTACAAATAAAATATAGTCCAACCCCTAATTTTCAAGAAGGGAAGTTACCATAGTCGGATCGAGGTCGTTTTCCTACGAGAGAAGCCGCCGCCAACTGCTGCCTACCATCCCCGTACCCCCAAGAAGCGTCCATCATTTTCCGAAATAGAGATCAAGAGAGATTAGGGTTTTGAATTGTGAGATTTCTGAATGAACAACGTAACCGATTTCAAGATAAATTAGGGCTTTGGATTGGGAGATTTCTGATTGAATTGACGGAATTAAACCGACTCAGCGTGAGCAAATCCCCCCTTAAATTACACTCTTTTATTTCTGTCAATTCATTTCTCCGAATAGCCACTTTCTTTTTCTTTATTTATTATTTTTTAATTCAAATGCTTTTTCTTTTTCTTTTTCCATTTATGGGTATTCAAATGCGATTTATCGTCGTTATACTAGAATATCGGTGATAAAATCGTTGGAATAATGAGACTGTATAGTTCAATTTTATTTTTGTCAAATTCATTTTTCTGACTAGCCCCTTTCTGTTTCTTTATTTATTATTTTTTAATTTATTGGTATTCAAATGCGATTTATCATCATTACGAAATAATGATTTTTCTTTTTTTTTCATTTCTTTTTTCATCTACGTGGATGGAATAATCTCAAACGTAAACCAATGGATCTATCAGCTTCTGAAATAAAATTATATGAACTTTCAGAAAATTAAAGATCCCTAATAATATATCTTCAATAATAATCACTCAAAAAATTGAAGATTATAAAGAAGAAATCCTAATTGTGCAGACTGAAGAAAAGGTTAAAGCACGTTGTATGCGAAAGTAGCTAAGAAGGCCCAACCCAATTATTTAACATTAGCCAGCAGAAAGACCAAACTCTTTAAAATAAAATTAAAAAAACAAAATCAATAAAATAGAAAAAACAAAAAGAGGAAATTACACAAATCCAGGTATTTCAAGATCAAATTTCAAAAAATAAAATTTGATAAAAAAAAATTCGAAAATCAAATATCAATTTAAATATTTTAATATCTTAGGGTGTGTTTGAGCCATATTATTTTGGAATAATGTATTTTGAAATAGTAGATTGATGGAGAATGTGTGCTTGAAAAAAAAGGAAAAATTATTAATGTGATAGAAAATATTATTTTATTAAAGAATGTATGGTTGAAAATGAGTAGAAGAATGAGAATTTTAATGGGAATCAAACAGCGGCTTAAAATTAAATTAAATTCCTCTCCCCAAGCCCTAATTATTTTTCACACTTCCTTCTCTCTCTCTCTCTCTCTCTCTCTCTCCTATTTTCTCTCTCTTATTCATCTAACTCTCTCAATAAATCTCCGTATTCATGGCCGGTGAAGACGACAACAAGAAATTGGCGTCGTTAATAATGGAGTTGAAGCCTCTGCACCTGCTCCACCAAATAGCAGAGACCCCACTCACAAGCTCTTCCTCAAGCAATGGCTGAAAGAAGAAGAGCCAATCCTCAACAGAAAGTGACCCAAATCGACTCGACGAACGAGATCACGCAACTCTACTGCCACTTCTTCCTCTTCCACTCCACTGCCCTAATCCTCCTTAGAGGTGGCAATCGGGCCGAGCAGCTCGTCGGCTCGCCCG
>CAIGRS010061410.1:0-11792 GCA_903798395.1 Fraxinus floribunda | reverse complement strand
TCAATTATGTTTATGGAATGATATTGGTAATACCCTAAAGCTTAAGTCATTAAAATTTGGGGCGTTACAATTCAGGTGCTTGGCCGGGTCGCATCTTCCATCGTACTCTGGTATTTTTGGTGGCACATAATGACTTGAGATAGGGGCATTCCTCAATTCTTGTGAAAAAGAAAAATTTTCGTCGTCGTCATCTAAGTCACAAGATCTTTGTAGATTATCCGAGTCTTCTTAATCAGCCGGATATCTAAGTGGAAGATGAGATGGGCCTGCCCAATCCCCTATCGTTTCCTCCCTCATATGACGCCATTTCTAGGTAGAACAGCCTGTGGGACATACCCTTGCCTTTCCTTTGGCTGTGGAATCACAAGAGGGGTGGCTGCGGCCTATTTTTCGGCATAGGAAGTGGTTGGGATGGCCTACGCCTGGTTCCTACAGGGCTGATCTGTCAAACATACTCACAGACCTTCATGGTGTATGTTCTAGATCATATTCAGGGAAAAAATTGTCCTCAATGTCCGCCTGTGCCTTGGTGGGTTTGTCAGAAGCATAGTTTGAGGAAATATCAACCCCCACTTTCCTTTCAAAGGGGCTTACATTTCTAGCTTACCTAGGGAATGGGGCCCTTTGACTTTGGATTTCATCTTTACATGAATAATATTCTTGTGGTTTATAAGGGGGAATTGGATGACCTCCCCACACTTGTATTAGCATGAGGAGCTCTTGCATGACCATATTTTTGGTGGGTGATATACCTTCTCCCACCATGCCTACGGTGGTGGTGAGGTCAGCGCCGACCTACTGGGTGTGTACTTGTCGTACCTCTTCGTTAGGATCTTCCCTTACCCTCCTGGGAGAAACATCACAATCCGAGCTTATTTTTCTCTCCTTTTAGCTATATTGTCCAATAGATAGGGATGTTTGTGATTTTTAATAATGTTTTCCACAGACCGCGTCAATCTATTTACCACAAAAAAATGCACCAACAGATACCGGGTCCACTCGTGTCCTTATAAGCTAATTTCGACACGTGTAGACGGGTTACTAGTCGAACATGTTGCTAGATTGAACATGGTAGAAGCTTTTCGACACGAGACAAATATGTTTAGGCTCTGGTAAATATATAAACGAAGATGTACGATAATGAACGATTGATAAAGAACCAAGCTAAAGATTAAGATCGCACCATAAACTCTGAAACGACCATATATTTATGAAGATAACATGAGTTGTAAATAACAATTTTTCGTCCCCCTTTAATGGCACGAAGAAGATCTATTTATAGTGTTATATATACAATAATAATTATTGGGTGAGATGACACATGACTCCATCCCATTAACCAAATCATCACATCATATGCATCAATTCTGACTTCACTAGCCTGCCCGCATTAAATGTCCCTTAAGAAGGCGGCTATCCCATACCCTATGATGTCAAGAGTGACCTTTTTAACTCATTGCAGTGGTCCCATCAATCATTTTAAAATGATTTTACAAATTTAAGATCTTCAAAAGTTGGTCATTATTTGAGCTTCGGATTCCTCTTCAGTGGGCTTTGTGTATAGCTCCCACATAGGGGTTTCGGAGGACAGGGGCTTTAGCAGAAGTAGAGTCTCGCTAATAATAGGCCTTGGCCTTTTGGGCTTCGGCAAGATGGGCTTTCTTGGGCTTCGACCAATTTAGCGTAACAAAATGAATTATTATATGTTGGTGTTAAAACAAAACAAATTATGCACGTTAAATTTGATCTTAACCTGTTCTATCTGATTCATTATTAACATTTCTATAGAGAAATGGGAGAAAAAATTGTTATGAGGGTTGATTCAAAAGATTTTCCTGCCAATTGGGTGGACAAGTATTCTGGACAGAATGTGGGTTGATTTTTGCTGAAGGCTTGGGCGGCTTTTTTGTCAAGGAAATGGAACAAATCATTGTTATATTGTGGCTGTGTTGGCATGAGCGTAATGCTGATATTTTTAACAAAATCCAAGTTAATAATTATCACACTTGGAGAAGGCTACTTACTTTATCAATGAGTTTCAGGAATATGTTTACTAGTTGAGGGCGGTAGGAACGCATTTTTGATAATGTGGTAGGTTCACAAGATGTCAACCACCTCAAACAAGCAGTTTGAAAATGAATGTCATTGTAGCTATAAAAGAGGGCTGGGACTTTATTGGAGTTGGGATGATTTAATGAAGAGGGGACATAATTGCTCTTGGTTCCAAATCGATTACATGAAGATTTTCGCCTCCAATTGGTGAATGCTTGACTATAATAAAATATTTTGCACGTAATCTCAAAACATTTCCCTACTTCTCAAAATATTTTTCTTTTTTCAAAACAATGACCATCAAACAAAGGGCTTAGTGTCCCATTTGATTTTTTGGTGTGTGTCCAAGATACTATTAAAATTTACGGAACAACTTATCCCTTCTAGTCAAATAGCACGATCTAACTAGATGTTCGTAAAAGAATAGTAGCTGAGTTGATTGATCGACTTCAGTTATTAACTTAAAATCAACACAAACTATGAGGAGGTTTGACCTAATAATTGATCATGTATAGATAGAAGGGACAACTCGATTAAATAAAAGGACAAAGACAAGACTCTTAGGTACCTAAATATTTGATCAGATTTTGTTAGGGTGATAGGGACACGTGGGCCTTGGCTGACCCGTAACGTCACATGCGCCCTATTGACTGCACGTCTCTGGCTGTTTGGTGAAATTCATGTTGGTTCACAAATAAAATTCACATCTATGCAAGTCGAATGAAAATGCTAAATAAGAAGAACTTTTTTTAGAGCATGTTTGAGCCCATTTTTTTTTTTGGCATAAAATGCATTTGGAAATAATGATTTGATGAAGGGTGTGATTAAAAAATAAGAGAAGATTTTGAGTTTATATATAATATTATTTTATTAAAAAATGTTTGATTGATAATAAGAGAAAAAAATATATTTTATAAATAATGAATACCTAACGCTCAGTAAAAAGAAAAACGTTATAACCGAACATGACAACTAGTGGGGATCGTTTAATTAGATGGCGTCAGACTAAGAGCTTGTTTGGTAAAGCTTAAAATTCAATTGAAAATATGATCGTTGTTGGGTCTACTCATTTAATAAAAATCAACAATAACGACTAATTTTTTAATTTTAACTCGATTTTAACCTACCTAAACATCACCTCTTCTTTACTCCTCCCTCCAATAGTTACCTTTTAAGGACCATTTCCTGGAGCGGCGAAACCCTTTTAAACCCTACTCTATTTTTGCTGCTGCGGCCATGAGCAAGGCTGAGCAAGTAGAATGGCATCTCCGTCGAGGCCACTACCTTGGAGAAATCTCAGCCCTCTGTTTCCTCCACCTTCCCCCTCACCTCTCCTCTCTTCCTTTCCTCCTAGCAGGTTAATCCTCTCTCTCTCCCCTACCTCTTACATTTTCTTTTACTCATGAAAATAACGACTACATTTCCCTTCCACAGGAACCGGCTCACAGATTCTGGTGTACGATTTAGCGAGTGGAAAGATGCTAAACTCTTTTCAAGTCTTTGATGGAATTCGAGTTCACGGGATCACTTTGGAAAATTCTCACAGACAACTGACAGGCTCTGCTTTTGCGTTACGAATTGCCATTTTCGGAGAAAGGAGAGTGAAGCTGTTTAATTTTCAAATTGAACAAGGCAACCAACAGTTGTTTACCTCCGCCAGTTACTGAGGACTGGTGGCTGGTGGTTCAAGAAATTAGTCTGGTTGGATATCTGGGTACCAAAAAAAAAAAAAAATAATAAAAACCTTATAACCGAACAGGACAAATAGTGGGGATCGTTTAATTGGACAGCGTCAGACTAAAGATCTGGAGGTTTTTACGCCTCTTCTTCACTCCTCCCTCCGATAGTTACCTTTTAAGGACCATTTCCCGGAGCGGCGAAACCCTTTTAAACCCCACTCTATTTTTGCTGCTGCGGCCATGGGCAAGGCTGAGCAAGTAGAATGGCATCTCCGTCGCGGCCACTACCTTGGAGAAATCTCAGCACTCTGTTTCCTCCACCTTCCCCCTCACCTCGCCTCTCTTCCTTTCCTTCTAGCAGGTTAATCCTCTCTCTCTCCCCTACCTCTTACATTTTCTGTTACTCATGAAAATAACGACTACATTTCCCTTCAACAGGAACCGGCTCACAGATTCTGGTGTACGATTTAGCGAGTGGAAAGATGATAAACTCTTTTCAAGTCTTTGATGGAATTCGAGTACACGGGATCACTTTGGAAAATTCTCACAGACAACTGACAGGCTCTGCTTTTGCGTTACGAATTGCCATTTTCGGAGAAAGGAGAGTGAAGCTGTTTAATTTGCAAATTGAACAAGGCAACCAACAGTTTCCATGTTTTCATTTAGAACTAAGTCTTATTCATGCACTACCGAAAGTAGGCCACTGGGTGCTGGATGTTTGCTTCTTGAAGGTCTAAACTCTTTTAAATTTCCTTCTGCTATTTTTTGAGCTTTTCAAAGTAGATTGCAATGGTAGTCATATTTTTTGATCGTAGCAGGACGGTGAAACTACTAGCAAGGGGAGCCGTTATCTTGCAATTGGATGTAGCGACAATTCTGTGTGCTTCTGGGATATTTTTAGATGTAATGTGTTCTCTGATGTAAAATCCTCAGGTTAGTTTTTTCTTTTTTCTTTTCCAATTGACATCCTCTTCCTTGGCCATAAAATTTCTACAGATAGTGGTAATATAGCTGTTTAAAAAAAATATGAACATTTAAAACAACATATTTACTAGTTGATTGATGAATAACAAGAAGGCAAATTACTCGAGGTGTATGTAATAAAGAAATGCATTTTCAATCTCTTAAGCAACTCTTAGTAGTTAAATAAGTTCAATATTTGTAATCCCTTGGCAACCAAAGTGCAATAATTGACAACCTGCAAGAACACATATTTGATTAATTTTAGTATTATGAGTTGATTCGCTTCTTTGAGTCATGTGCTAGATGTTATCTTATTTACATTTCTTTTCAAATGCAATTTTCAGAGAGATGCCTATTGTATTCCTTGCGGATGTGGGGGGATAAAGTTGAATCACTCGTTATCGCATCTGGTACAATCTTTAACGAGGTAACTTATACTACCTTTTATCACTTTAGTTTCCTAGTATATCTTCTCTGCCTAACCATTGGCATGGTAGGGTTTTAATATCATTATCATCTTCGCCTCAAGTTTAAGTTCTTCCTTTTTACCCCCAACCTTCCTTTTACATCACCTTCCTTTTTGATGTAATTCAAAATTGCTTGCCAGTAAAATCTAGATCCCTATGGGCAGGGTTAAATGTGCAGATTATCTTCGCCACTTGACCTTGAGCCCTAAATACTATTTTATATTTAACTGTCAACTATTCATTCTGGTGTAATCTAGACAAAGATGGCTATGACAATACTTCAATTTGTTAGTTTTATATTTACTCTGGTCAAACATTTGGTCCTATCTGGTTTTGGCAGATTATTGTGTGGAAAGTGGTTTCTTGGAATCACGCTACAGTCCTTGAAAATCCTGTGGAAAACAAGGCACAACTGATTATTGATGTGGATTTCCAGCTTCCTGGTCCGAAGTATGAAGACGTTCTTATAAGTAGGCTTGTAGGACACGAGGGTTCAATCTTTCGCATTGCATGGTTTCCTAATGGATTGAAACTAGTATCTGTTTCTGATGACCGTAGGTAATTAATGCTGGCAATCCATATCAGCCATCTTATTTGAGTAACCAGATAACTCATTATACCATGCTTCTATGCAATTATTTGGTTTCTTAATTAGTGCAGTGCTCGCATTTGGGAAATTCATGCTGAAAAAGCAAGTTCCTACAGCCTCACAGATGACAGTGGCAATCACTTGACTGGCCCCGTACTATTTGGGCACAATGCCAGAATTTGGGACTGCTGTATACATGACTCGGTAAGGTCACGTGTAAAATGGTATTTGTAGCATGTTGAAAAAGAAAATTAAGATGGACAATGAGTATGTGATAAGGATATAACTCTCTCTCTGGTCAGTACCTTTTGCTTCTTGTCCTTACTTTTAATTCTTTTTTCTGTGAGCTAATCTGTCACATATATGCTATTGTAGCCTGAAGTAATGGCTAAATTATTTGATCAAAGGGTAAGCTAATTACTGACCAGACTTTAGCATATCTCCACTAGAAGGAATTGAGTCAATGTTTCTTGGTCTTGCTTTGTACTTCCTCAGTTGCCAATATATTGCTATGAATGTTTTCGAATTTAACATACAAAATGATCTATCATGCTCTAGAATGACACTGTATGCTTTTATAATACCAGTTTCCAGTAGGTAACATTCTTAGTTTAACCAGCAGAAACATATATAGTGATTGGGGGTGCTATGGCTGGCCCAAACCAAATTATTGGCTGCAAAAGCTTGATTGCAACCATACATGAAATTTTAGCATTGTTCAATTTATTCTTTTAATGATTCGAGTTTAAGAATGCTTCTGAGCTTGGAACTTATTAAGCCCCTGTTTGGGCTCCATTAAAATTAGTTTTTGGGGAGAAATTTATTTTGGAATAGTGATTTTTTTCGAGAATGTGTGGTTGAAAAGAAGAAAGAGAAAACTTTGGACTAAAATGGAGCCTAAACAGGGGCTAAATTTCATAGAGCCAGTTCCCTGGGGACAATCTACATGAGATTGCCTTGTGTTCTGGTTTTTGGCTATATGAATTGCCCTTCTTCCCCTCAGGTTGCACTCTTTGTTTCCATTCACTTGCAAATGCTATAATGTGATTTCATCTATAATGCAAGGCGCACATATCCTTTATTACATAATATTTATGATATGGTCTCTTCCATTTGAATGTGAATCACAAGGAATAGATTTGTAGTTCCACAATTTTTTATTTTATTTTTTGGGCTTATTGGCCTTTACTCAGTTAATCATCACTGCCGGCGAGGATTGCACATGTCGTGTTTGGGATCATGATGGAAGAGAACTTGATATGATCAGGGAGCATATGTAAGTTGTAAAAACTTTATAGTTGTTGTCACGCGCTTTATGTAACTTAATTATACCTAAGTGTACGATGTCAAGTTTTGTAATATACAATCAAGTATGGATGTCGAACCTGCATGGATTGAAATTCAATTTCTACTAAGTACTATAATTATTTTAGCCTCTATTTTATCTAGATGAATGAATTTTGTAATCGATGGTTTTAACTAATCTAAAGATGAATGTGACGACGAATTGAACAATATTATGCAAATTTGAAGGAATAAATCAATGTTAGAACGCCTAGGGTATGATCTCACCCCACTATCAACTATGTTTCTCAATTATATAGTTACTTCTAATCAATTTTCTAAATTTACAAGTAAGAACACTAATTTAATTCCACTTCTTCTCTCGAGTAACGAGTGAAAAACTATTCCTATATTTTAATTCCAATATCTCTATTCCGAATTAAAATCTAGAAATTATAAAGTTCATGATTGTTTAGTGGAACAAACTTCAAATATTTTATACTTTATCCCGAAACCTATAAAATTTAGGTTTTGAATTTTTCAGCATCCAAGAGTTGGGGCGCCCTGGCCTTCAATCGATTCCTTTATCTCTTCTTCAGTTCGGCCTATTTCTTCGCCTTTTTGCATGGTTTCCAACACACTTTTTTGCCTATTCACATTGTCTTCCTGCTTTGCTCCTTTTCAAGTTTCAAACTCGCTGTTTTCACCAAGTTACCTAACATATAAAACAACCCAGACAGACACATCAAAAACGTTCTAAATTGCTCAAAGACAACCTAAATATCAAGTTTAAGTGGCATTAAAACAATGAGTGAAACTCACTCATCAGTTGTGTTGAAGAATTCAAGATTTAGTTCTTGTTTGTCCGTTTAAGTACAGATTTTCTGCTGTAAAAGCAGTCACTTTGCAATTTATTTTGAGTTTATTCAGTTTCTCTTACAGATTATATGTTCTAGTGTGGCTTTTGAGTTTTCTCTACAACTCTGTCCTTTTTGTTTATGATTTGGTGAAAAAGGTCTGTTTGTACTTGCATCTTGCACTTGTTTGGCCAGTATCTGGTATAGTACTGTAATTTGGTATTATTATTTTACTTCTACAGCGGGAGGGGAGTATGGAGATGTTTGTATGATCCGCACTCTTCACTTCTTGTTACTGCTGGGTTTGATTCTGCAATAAAAGTTCACCTTCATAAATCTTGTAAGGGTTTAGAGCTAAGCAAGGGGGAAAAGGATTTCATTAACGGAAATGAAACCTTTTCTCTGCTTATACCCGGTTCTTCAGAGCATGTTGACCTCATGGACAGGTAATTTTTGAACCGTCGCATTGTCAATATACTTCACAAATTTTAAGGATTTCATGCTTTATTACTTTTATTATTTTAAATACCCGGAAAAGAAAGTCAATATGTTAATAAAAGGAACCATACCGGTTTGATAATTACTGTTGACTTCCGTGTGTCAAAGATGCTGAATAAATCTGCAAGATTGTATATGCACTACTTAGGTCTGCCTATCCATATTTGTGCAAGATCTTATTTTGGAAACTGTAACTCAAGCTGAATTGCAATCTCTAGACAGCGATTTTATGAAATTCCTTAGTAGTTTAATAACACCGGTAGGATCAGTCCCTCTATTTATAATAGTATGTCATCTCAATAATGACAACTATAGCTGATGTAATGGTTATTTAAGCAAAATATCACTTGCCATGATGTTGAGCAGAACTTCATGCAACTGAAAAGACTTTGATCCATTTTGCCACATGGAAGTGCAGCCGTAAATGTTGTTTACTACTAATGGGTAAAGGAATTAATCAATTCCACTCATTGTTAGTAATTTTTGTGCCTTTAGTAAGCCTTATTTCTGGCAATTGCTATGGCCTCTTTATCTCTTCATGTTCATTCAATCCATAGTCTGATAGATCTTTTAAATAACTGATTAATCGGACGAAAATAAAGATAAGAGTCCCATTCTACACATCAATACCTGCAACAATGAAATTAAATAAATATGTCATCAGCTTAGGGCTTTATCTTGTGATTTCGAGTATTAGCGCTGCTGCCAAGGTTTAAATTCTCTGTCCAATTTATCCTTCCACGACTCTTACTCAGCAAGGACCTGAAATAGTCTTGGACCTTTATATTTGACATTGGACGAAACAGATTTTCCGGGGGGGTGGGGATATAATAATACATACTACAAGAAAACTCTTCCATTTGAGTCAATTTCCCGGTTGCAATTTCCCTGTTTACTTGATCTATACAAGGATCTTCAGCGAGTCATATAATTTATACATGATGCGTAACTCTGATAGCCTTTTCCAAGTTAACTTGTTCCACTTCTATTATACAGTATTTTTTTTCCAGCCTTGATTTATTGGCAGTTGGCACTGCTAACCTTTTTTGCCTTCTTGCAGCAAAATTGAATATGTCCGCTGTTTACACTTCTCACGCGAAGATTCTCTCTATGTTGCCACTAACAAAGGTTACCTGTATCATGTTGGCCTATTTGATAATGGTGCCTTTGAATGGACTGAGCTTGTCCGCATCAGCGAGGCAGCACCAATCATTTGTATGGACTTGTTATCAAACTGTTCCAGCTTTTCTGATGAAGTTGAAGATTGGGTCGCTGTTGGAGATGGTAAGGGAAGTATGGCAATCGTCCAAATTGTTGTTGGTGCTCTGAACCCAAAAGTTGAATTTGTTTACACCTGGTCTGCTGAAAAGGAAAGACATCTCTTGGGCACTTATTGGTGCAAGTCACTAGGAAATAGGTAATAGAGTTCCATTGCAAGCAGAATATGAGATGTCAACCATCTTTTCGTTTTAGCTCTAAAAGTGATCTTACATTTTTTTTTCTTTTTAACAAATTGATGATCTGATCTGATCTGATCACAAGTACAAGTACAATTGTAGAAGCTTAGCATCAGTTACTAAAAATTAAGTACAAACTCTCAATACAATAATTTTATACAAAAATACAGATGCTTGGTCAGAAAAGAGAAAGAAACTCAATATATTGGAAGTAGTGAAACATCCCAAGTAATTTTTATATGCAGGTTCATCTTCACTGTCAGTCCTGGAGGTATCTTGAAGTTATGGAGATTAGGGCACTCTTCGCAATCTAGTGCTGTCAGTGGATCAAGAAGTTGTGATGCGTGCCTAATTACAGAATTCATCTCATGCTTTGGAATGCGGATACTGTGCGTGGATGCATCTTTTGATGAAGAGGTCATGTTTTCTTATCATTAAATTGATAGAACCCACTACCAGTAGTTAGTTCAATTGTTATTTAAGTTGGGGGTATTATGGGGGTTAGTTCAATAGTTATTTACATAGCGGGTATTATGGGGATTTGGAAGAATGAGTATTATAGGCAGGCGATATATAAATTGGGGAAGGTAGTTTCATTTTGGGATATTCAGAAAATGGATGTTAGTGTGGAGAGAGAGTTGAGCCTCTCGAAAGTTCAACATTTCATTGTATCCATTTCAATTTCAATTTGGTTATCCAATTAGCACAGAAAATACAAATACAACTTGCTACAATTTTCGTTGTGCTCTTCCATTATAGAAGTAAATCAGCAGGATCTTACCATATATTTTCTACTGATTTCTTCCAAGACTAATTTATTTAGAAAATGGTACTGTCAACAAAAGATGGACTGCTGACACCCAAAGGATACCATGATGGTGCAACTAGTATCTTGTTTTTAGTACCCTAATAACTAGCGAAATGTTTGAACCATTTTTACAAGTTGTATACTTGTATTTAAGTTTTTTTATTTTTTTCACCTTGTTTATTGACTTCTCTTCTTTTCAAATTCATTCTTTTAACATTAAAAGTCTGTAAAAATATAATTGTTCATGTTGAGATGAACCATGATCTGAATTGAGTGTATTAACCTTCACTTTGGGCTGGTTCTTTCTGAGAATCAACCACTCAATAGATATGCATGTAAAAATGATTAATACATGCCCTTGCACTTTCAATCGTTTCTACTCGTAGTCTCCCCCAATTTAGGGAGAAAAAAACAATTTCAAATTCATTTGGAAATAATGCTCAAGATTATTTATTTGCCTACAGGTACTAGCATGTGGGGACATACGTGGTAATCTGATACTATTTTCTTTACCGAGAGTCCTACTATTGGGCACTTCTGTTGCTACAGAAGTCAAAGCATCTCCATTGAACTATTTCAAAGGAGCTCATGGAATATCAAGTGTATGCAGTGTATCAATTGTCAGCCTATGTTCTGGTCATGTTGAAATACATTCGGTATGGTCTGATTCTGAGATTCTTAATATGAGCTCCATTTCTCTGTATCATTGTGCTGACAAAAAAACTAATGGAGTACTCTTACCAAACAGATCAATGACACTGCATATGTGGGATAGAGATTTTATACAATTTAAAACTGATTTGTGGTGTTTTGATGTATTAGTTTAATTTTTCCCACTTCATTTTTACCTGCAGACAGGAGCAGATGGTTGCATATGCTATTTGCAGCATCATAGAGATCTGTTCAGTTTGGAATTTATAGGGATGAAACAAGCGAAAGAATTAAGTGCAGTTAGATCAATCTTTTCAACAACCAACTGTTCTGACAATTCAGCAGTTGGCAACTATGCAGTTGGTTTTGCGTCGTCAAATTTCATAATATGGAACTTAACTGCAGAAAACAAGGTGCACTCTCTCTCTCTCTCTCTCTCTCTCTCTCTCACACACACACACACACACACTCTCTCTCTCTCTCCCTC
>CAIGRS010061369.1:0-17558 GCA_903798395.1 Fraxinus floribunda | reverse complement strand
TTAATTTTTTTTTACCTGAATTATGATTAATAAACTTTTATACTTGAGTTTTGTACAGTAAATTTTAAAAACCTGGTGGGATGTAATTTCCTCATATTGTTATATCCCTCTTACCAAATTAGCATTTAACAGCATCGTCCAGTAGGTTTGGGATTGGGCAGGTTTTAGCCCAAGATTGTGTTAGATTGATTCTAGCTCATCTAGTGGCCCAATTCCTATTTTCCTACTACAAATGGGACTTCCTACGGGGCTTTTCGGCCCATACTTGGCTAGTAAGAAATTTTGTACCATCTTCAGCTGACATCAAGATTATTAGTCTTAGAGCATCTTAAGAGATTCTTTAATGTAGAACATATGGTTGATGGATTGAAAAAAAATTGGATCGAAAAGGAAAAAAGAAAAAAGGTAATAGTGCAAGTGTGATAGTCGGGCTCCGATTTGGACCCAAAGAGAACGACGAGACGAGTAGAACAAACGGCTATGCCGTGACATATGATGAATTTTGGTCATTTGAGTTCGTTTAAGACTCGAAAACTGCTTTTAAAGTTCTAGTGCTATTTTTATCATTTAGTTTGTTTAAATTAGGTTTTCATGTAAACTATAAATAAAGGATTAATTCATTGTTTATCATCATCTTACATTAATAAATTTTCGTGAGTTTATTTCTCTTTAATTTGGTGGATTCCAAAATTGTGTTCTCAAAGTTTTCGCTTGAATTTCTTGTTTCGCCTACGTCACTCTTTACTTTTAAAAAGCATATTTTACTGTTTAGAGAACGTCTATAAGTTCAGTGTGTAAAATTTCTTAAGTACTTCAACAAACTATTTATGTTCAATACTTAATTTTATTACTCACAAATTTTTTTTTTATTATTTTTCCATATCTTTTATGTTTATTAGCTTCCCTTCAAACTATTATATTATTTTCCTGAACTGAAAATTGAATAACTTTGAATACATCATTATAATTTATATTATTTTCCTCCATTTGGAGAGTTAACCCCCTTCATAAATTAAATACTCTTTATTTTAAAGAGTTAATACTGAAAAATAAGCCACTGTTTAACGATCATTTTTTTCTTAGAAAATAGAGTTTTGAATAGTGATTTCTAAGAGAATATGTGGTTAAAAAGTAGAGAAAATTTTTAGATTATATGTAGAATATTTTATTGTGTGAATGTGTAGTTGAAAATGACTGTAGAAAAAAGAGTGAAAAAATGGATGTCAAACAAGGAATTTCAAGAGGCTGTTTATTTTAATTTTTTTTTAAATAAAGGGTGAATCTATTCTTAATGTACGACGATTGTAACAAGTCACAAATTTCAATACTTTATTTCTTATACTACTCTAATCACATCTAAATTAATTAGTCGTGGTTATATAAAAAAAAATATGTATAAATATGAGGAAAAATCAATAAATATTATTGGAGAAAAGCAAAATGAAGAGCCACAATAAATAGAATTGTTAGATTATATAAATTTAAAGATACTCCATATAATGCATAAAATGTCTTTTGGAGATGTTCTTTCGTGATAATCAACAAATAATTACTCTTTTTTTTTAGCAAAAGCTAAAGTCGCATATAAAATAGAAAGCTATTCGACCGATAATAAATCCCTTAATTACCCTAAAAAATTTAGGGAAAAAAAGAAAAAAAAAACATTTTTACTTTTTCTTATTGGGAATGAAAATAATTAGCTTATCGCTCACGTCATCATCACATTATTATTGAAAATGATTGAAGTACGAAAGGAAAATTAGTGGGAAATGACAGCTTGATTACTGGATAATCTTTTAGTTAATTAGCGCACATTTAACCTCTAATTTGTTTGGTTGTGTGGAAAAGCAACTGCTTTTGCTTTCTATTGATGTAATTAATTATAATTCACTATTGGCATGCATGCAAAGGACCCCATGCCTATGGATAAATATTCTCCATTAGGTTAATTCACAAAACTGGTGCTCGTCAATTTTCAGAAACTAAAGTAAAACTAGATATAGAATTATATGTTCAACTCAACATGCGTTGAGCATGTGGGCCAAGGAAAGTTGTCATGTTGAGCTCGGCTAAAAATGCTTGGCCTCCATGGGTCTATATTTTGTACGTTTGCGACACATCAATGTCGAACCATATTGATTTAGTATTGTCCAATTGACCCATCTACTGTTAACTTTAACGTGTTTGACACATTCAGTACAACCTATACTATGAGTCATAGTTAATGTTTGTTATTCGAGTCTTATTTTAATTTTTGACTCTTTACACCAGAAATAAGAGATTAAGAGCAATGAAATTTTATGACACCCAACAATATGTCATAGACTCAACAAGGCAATGATAATCGAGTTAGGTCTAATGCTCAAATAAGGGCAGTCGCAAATACAGATTCTACAATTGAAGAAGAAGAAGAAGAAGATTGATTTGTCCAAAGGATCATGCTATGTACATAGTATGATCCATAGAGATTGACATAACGGCCACGTGGTCAACCCCTATTGGAGGGGTGCCCAAATAAGCTCTCGTTATAACATGAAAATGACCCTCAACCTAACCCAACTTGTAAAGACTTGGACATGGGATCCACCCCCTTTGGTACGTGTACTTTAATGGTCAGAAGATTTTTATTTTATATTTACTTTTTCTTAAAGAGTGTAAGATTGTTGACAAGAAGGTACCAAGTCTAAGAGCATCAGTCTTCCAACCTAATAATTGTTTCAAGAATAAGTTTAGCTAAACATAAACTATTTACTTTTAATGCAATGCAATGCTCTATTTGATTTAGAGTTGTTCAACATGGTGGAACCTCCGCTGACAACTCACATAGAGGTGGGATCTACCTCAATAAAAAAATAAAAAGAATCACCCACCCTTATGTGATTGTCGGTGAGGGTTAACCCCACCTTGTACATGCAGAACAACTCATTTGATTTTTTTAAGAGTCCAATATGCATCTCTCATCTTTCTCCATGACGTGTTTCATGCATCATACAGGATCAAAAATCCGAGAAAGATTCATAGTCAACGTCAAATTTTGTTGAATTTTATGACACGAATATCAATACAAGATAATATTTCTTGTGGCTAAACCCCACCCTGTACATGTAAAACAACTCATTTGATATTTTAAGAGTCCAATATGTATCTCTCTTGTTTTTCGACGATCCGTTTCATGCATCGTACAGGATCAAAAATTCGAGAAAGATAGTCAACGTAAAAATTTGTTGAATTTTATGTCACGAATATTAATACGAGATAATATTTCTTGTAGCTATTTATTTTAAATCTTTAATGGATTTAACAATATACTGAATAGAGTGAAATTCATGTAGCAGTTCCAAATTCGGAACCTAATTTGTTGTTTTTAATTCGTTAAGGAGATTAACTAAGGAAGGATATATTTGTAACATTTTCAGAAGTTATGAGGACATTTACGATTGAGTAATGTTATGTACTTCCACGGGGTTTACAACCCAATTTAGGTAGCGCTAGATGATAGACTAAATAAAAAGTGAAATTAGATGACTTGTGTAATTTCACTTATCATTTAATATCATCTACATTGGGCTTTGTAACCCCAGTATGACTAAATAACGTTATTCTTTATGATTTATCCAAAACTTAGAGGTAGTGAGTTAAACAAATCAGGTTGAGCTGGCTCGCAAGCTGAAAATTTGTGGCTTTGGTGCAGCTGAACAAAAAAGGCTCGAGCTTTTTTGGCCCGAGCCAAAGCATGGTCAAAAAATTTCGGCTTCGCTCGGACCGAGTAGTCTCAATTTTTTTTAAAAAAATTAAATTCAAAAAGAAAAATTGGTTTATGGCTGATGTCGAAGCAGGCCAGTTGCAGTTGCCAAGCAGGCTTGCCTGTGACACCGACCAAAAACCCGTGTGGCTCGGGTCGGCTCAAGCTCGAGCTATCACCCAAAAATGAGGCTTGATTCATTGAGCCACGTGTCAAGCTGACTCAAGATTTTTACGGATCGCTTGAGTCGACGAGTCGGATTGACATTCCTACTTAGATGAGTTAAATAAGAACGTTATAAAAAATTGATTAATTTAGAGGTGCACATATGGTGCCGGATGACGCTTATGGCGTATGATAACGAGAATCAAAGGACGTGCGGTTTGGGATCCCAAAGAGCAGCGGACGCTACTGTCTTTTTTAGGATGGTTGGTTAATTGTGTTTTGTTTTTTTTTAATACTCCATTCGTCCCCTTTTTATATGCCGACTTTCTTTCCTTTTTTGGTCCCAATTATATAGGAATTGTGCTAAAAGTACACTGGTTTTTTAACAGGGAGGATGGATGGTGTGTTCACAGGGAAGACACAACATTGGGGTTGGGGTGAATTTTTTATTTTTATTTTTCAAACATGTGGGGCCCGCCAGTGTCTCTCACCGGCGGGCCCCTATGAAATGCCTCCTGTACGTGAGGCTTTATTCATTACATAGTTTTGTTTCTTTATTGAGAATATTTACGACTTGTTTGTTACGAATTAAAATCAAATTTTAATTTAAGTCAAAGTTAAACAATCAATATTAACCACATCTTTCATGATCCCACAACTTTTCAACTACACATTTCAAAAATTTATATTACAATATGCTAAAAATCTAATTTTAATCCCATCAAACACCCCCTTAGTTTTGTTCGTTTACTAATATATCATTTTTTAATTTGTTTAATTATAACCAATTTTTTCCACTTAATCTTGAAATTGTACAAATATAAAGATACATACTTTTTGAAAATTAAATCATTTAATTTCTTTACTACTTTTAACAATAATTTATTACTAGTTTTGTTGATAATTGAATAGGGGTAAATTAGGAAAAAAATCAAAAATTATATTTTCAATTACATTAAATAAAAACTTTTAATCCGTGTAAAAAGTAAAATTAATCTATATAAATGAAATGGTAAGATTATTAATAATTAAAAGTTTAATGCAACCTAGCTGTCATACCCAACTTCCCAATCTTTAATGGCGTAGGCTTTCATCTCGTTGACGGTTCAAAAGGAGACAACTACTTATTATTATGTGTTGGTTGGTTTTCATTTTTTTTAAAAAATATATTTTTACCTCTTTTCTTTTTAATCATACATTATTCAATAAAATAATATTTCACGCAAATTCAATTTTATTCTTCATCAATTTACTATTTCAAAATGCATTTTTAACATTTTAATGGGACTCAAATATGCTCTAAAATCAAAACGAACTTTGGAATTATGACTAATGATGAATCTCGTGTATTTTTCTATCTGATCCAAATATTTTTTTTTCCCTCCGAGTAATTATATTAGTATACATGTATAAAGTCCATAAAAAAGCCTTCTCTATAAACCATGTTTTCTCTTTAAGTTATTTAAATTTTGTATTAATATGACCCTTGAATAGTTTCATGGCGTGAAATATGTCGTCATTATCTAAAAATTTGCTTTCTTATTCTCAACATCAACCTAAAATAGTTTTTTTTTTTCCTAAAGTAAATATATTGCTTAACGTACAATAAGTGTTCAGCTCTAAATTACCCTAATCAAATAAAGGCCAATTTTTGATATGAGCGAAAACTAAAAATGATTTTATCTAATTTAGGGTATGTTTGAGTCACATTATTTTGGAAGAATATATTCTGAAAGGAAAAATCTTTATGTACATATTTTTTTACCTAAAGTTTTACCTAATCACCAAGTGGCGACCCCTTATTGGGTACATAGAGCACTTTTCATTCTGAAATAGTAGATTGATGGAGAATGTGTAGTTGAAAAATAATGAAAAGTTATTAATGTGATGAAAAATATTATTTTTAAAAAAAATATGTGGTCAAAAATGAGTAAAAGAATGTAAATGAAAATTTTAATGTGTAATGACTATGCTTATTTCTTCCACATTTTATAAAAAACTAAGAAGCGACAAGTGAAATTATTGGAGTATTTTTAGATTAACACGTCTTATTCCCTACATCCAAACACCCCCAAATTGCTTTTGTGTTCCTGACACAAGGAAAACGACAAAAACTTTTAACTAACTTTGCTTACGTGGCGTTAAAACAAGGGGACCTGACACTGCATAGCTGTACGCCTTTGTCCGAAGTTGAAGTGTCTACAGTTTGAATCGTGGACTAGAAAATTATCGAACGCGTGTTGTTAGGTAGTATGAAAATATCCACTGTCCCCCACCGCCTTGTTAGACTTTTCTTCTTCCTTTTTTGTGACATTTTTATTGCCGGATATGGCCTATTTTTCACGTGCTTCAAAATTTTTAATCCAGTAATGCAAATTGCTAATACCAATACCAGAGCATCTTTCATGTAGCCCTTTACCACTGAACTATTTTATAGCTATGTCAATGAGTTGAGGCGGTCGAACCGAACCCGAGTCGAAAAAAAAGTTCGAGTCCGACTCAAGCGTTTTTAGGCTCGAGCCAAGCCGACTTGAATTTTTTAAAATTATTATTTTAAATCTACATTTTTTTAATATTTTTTTTTAGTAAAATCCTATAAAGGCAGCTACAATAAGCTGCCTGCACAGGCAGCTTATTGTGCCTGCCAAGCAACTATCTTTAAATTTAATTTTTTTTAAATACGAGCAGGACACGGGCTGGGCTCGAGGCGACGCCCCACAATTGGGGCTTGGCTCGACTTTGCCAACGAGTTTTTTTGCAATCCCTACTACTTTACAATTAAAATTTGAAATAATTAAGAACTACTTTGGAAATAATTTTAACATGTTTTAAAATCTTAGGGTGTGTTTGAGCTACATTATTTTGGAAGAATATATTCTGGAATAGTAGATTAATGAAGAATGTAAGGTTGAAAAAAAAAAGAAAAAGTTATTAATGTGATGAAAAATATTATTTTATTGAAAAATATGTGGTTGAAAAGTAGTAGAAGAATGAAAATGAAAATTTTAATGTGTACCAAATAGAAGCTAGCCGTATTGCGATTTTAATGACTGTAACATGTACCTAAAACATTAATGTAGAAATTGAGTGTTTAAATTATTGGATTTTATGTCAATATTTCCATTAATATAACCTTCAAAATGAAAAACCAAAGCCATCATAGAGGGTATTTGACGGCACCAAAACGTGCTCGGTCTGACAACTGTCTAACAGGTTTGGCTATAATCTACAGACCTGCATCGACTTGTTAGAAAAGAATTGCAACAATTGACCCATAAAATAAATTGTGTGGTGGCTTAGTTCGAGCAAGCCTATAAATTACATTTGTTACACCTCGCCATTAAGGCTCCTAGTGGAGGTCACGCTATAGTTCACATGGATATATTGAGTTAGATCTGACAAAATCAACAAAGTTCCAATTGGTCAAGGTAAAGAAGAAGCCGATCTCCATTATGCTGAGGTTCTTATGTTGCTAAAGCCATGTCTTAATCTGAAGCTCTCCTTGGCCTAAGCACCCTTCCCATCCGAGACTCTCTTTTAGACTGAAGCACTTGCTGTCTTTTAAAGGTTCCACGGGTAATCTTTTGAAATGATTGATGTAACATTTATATTAATGAATGTTGAGATTGTCAGCTTAGGGAGTAAGTCGGCTGACCCGTTGTCAATATATTAAATGCATAACAAATGGAGTGATGTGAGATTTCAGTATGGGAGATGAGATCACATGATACTAAACCAACGGCTACCACATCGTTCAGTACTCTACAAATAAGAAACTCTTATAATTCGTATGGAATAATGCAATTCTTTACACAAAAAAACATATACCGCTCTCTCTCACTCATTCCATATTTATTTGCTTGAGTTAAGTTTGTTTTTACTTTGGTAAAGTTGTTTGTGATTGTTTATTTATTTGCAATGATCTTGGATTGTATTGTCGGCATTTGAACATTTTTGTCTTGTGTCGTAAAACATATCCCACGTCTATAAATGTCACTCATCTCCGTCCGGATCTCTAATTAAAATGTATTAAAATTTATTTGGGTAGACACGAGAAAACGGGGTCAACAAGATTCGCGTAAGGATTAATGAAGATCTAACATAATTCAATTTACACATCTAAAAGCATACTATAACAATTACGTTATAGTTTGAAAAATATAGTCAAACAATGCCATATCAATGTCTAATTTCAAGAGGACAAAAAATAAATCTTTTAAATATTGTGAAATAGGGTTGAATAATTTGTACCGCCCGGCCCAGTATTTGGTTAAAATTACGTACTCCAGAAATGGACCGACCATTATTAGGTGTCATGTTCGGTAGTTTGTAGCCAAAGTCTAATAATGTGGTTTAATAATTATTAATCATTTAGTATTATCCTTTGAAAAGGTTAACGAAACCCCCTCGAGATTTCGCAATCACGTGAGGTATGACTCGTTCCACCGTACATTTCCATTAAGTGGGAATATTTCCTGAATTTGTAACAATACTAAATTAATTGGTTGTACTGTGCACCTTTTCCTATAGAACAGGGGCTATGTCTTGGAATGTACGAGACATGGATAACAATTAAAAAAAGGTGAGATTTGATGAGTTAATCTTATGGGATTTCCAGTGCTGCAACACAGGTTGCAAGACGCACGTGTCTCCTGTTACTTGGTCTGGAGCACGTGATAAAGTTCTCCTTGCACGTGCTCAAACGGTTCAAGGAAAATGGTGATATGGGACGAGATTGTTCGTCGGCAGCCGTCCTATTGAAACGGTTATAAAAGTGTTAAATGCGATTTCCCATATCTCGCTTTTTCCTTAACTTTTTTTTTTTATATTTTTTGCCTTCCTTTTAGATAACAATTAGACCACGTATCTTTATATGGTCGATTTTTGTAATAATTATTGAGGTCGAAATTATATTTGTTATGTCTTGCTTATGAAATGGATTACGTGACAAATAGTTAATCAAAGAGTAAACAATATATCACACAAGGTCAAAACTTCATTTCACATCGAGACAATAAGGACATAACATTCGGCCATTAGACACCTCACTCGAAATGATGTCATCTCATTGATAAGCATCTTCCACAAGTCTCACCTCAACCACGTTGCTCACGCATTACTCTTGATTGATTGATCTGACAATCGTGTAACAACGTAGTTCATTTGACAACTTTTCAACCTATGTATTTCAGTTTTCAGTCCATGCTCAAGCTATGGAGGCCACAAGCATAGGATAGCTAAAGATTGACACGATTGACAAAATGAAGACGTGATGCGATTGTATCGTGTTCAACCTTCCTCGCCTAGCTAAACATAGAACAAGGACGAACCGAAAAGATATGCAAAAAGAGATGACGAAGATGACAATCTTTCTTTTTCGATGAAGCTCGACTAGTGAGCCGTTGGGATGAGATCATGTATCAAGCATTCATTGGACCTCTGCCAATCTCTCTTGACTATAAGTATTCACACATGACATCCTAAAATACAAGATTACACTATCAATCTTGGTAATTCTCTCTTCAATCGAGGATTCGTTATCTAACTTCAGTGTCCAAGAGTGTAGGTAACATATCCATGAAGAGTAGAAATCTATTGACAAGTAAACCCCGTTTGGGTCTAAATGTCACCATAACTAATACAATATTCAGTTAGAAAACTGTTCTCGACTTTTGTTTAACGATTTAAAATTGTCTAGTTAACTTTTGTATTAACTTAATGATCATAACTAGGTTTAAAAATGGAGACACAATCAGTTTTGTGGAATGGACTAGAAAAAAAAAACTAAGAATTCTGATCTTTATTCTCTCTCATTTTCTTTGGGGCCGTGTTGTGATGTCTGAAGTTGCATATGCAGAATCTCTAACCTAACACAAATTTTTAATATTGTCGTATATCACTCTCGTGATTGAACTCTATTTTGTCATAATTAGATTATTGAAAATTAAGCTGTCAACATTTACTTGGTAATTTCGGTTTGTTAAACGAACACACTTGAATTGACTTGAATAAAGTTATAAATTTAGAGACAAAATATAACTATCACTTGCTATTGATATTAAGCCCAATTTGGTATGGATTAAAATTTTAATTTTAATTTAAATAAAAGTCAACAATTAATTTTTACCACATATTTTATGCGTCTCACGACCTTTTTCAACCACATTTCATCATTTTTTTTTTATCAGAATCTTCTAAAATTTGATTTTAATCGTCACCAAACAACGGCTAAGTGAAAATGTATGTTAAAATCTTCTTATCATTTAACTTTGTTGATGAATTGGAAGAAGTAAAAAAATAAATTTATTTGAAAAAAAAAAAAAACTAATCAACCCAACACCCTCACGGACAGCATGATATTAGGTAGTAGGTAAAAAGTACGAACAACCGAAATATGTACCGATTTCCATAATTAGTGTACATTATCACATTATCCACAGCTTAAATCTGGTAAATTTTTTTTGTTAATTTTGTTTTGTTTTGTTTGTTTTTTGTTTTTTGTTTTTTTTTTGATACCCAAGTATCTCAACTTAGCCAGATTAATTTCCTGGACTACCAGCTACCGGCCCCTCAGTAACTGACGGAAGTAAACCGTGGGTTATGTCCAAGTTGACCATGGTTCGAGCACCCCTTATACTCCTGACCTCAAGGGAGCCTTCCTTTGTGATTATTATATCATCAAACTGCTCCAACCAATATTGATTATTACATCACTCAGATGCTCCAACCAAGAATCGAACTCCCCATGTTGAGGTTGCAAGCCCAGCAATGCCCTTCCTTTACCAACTTGGATGTGCCCCGAGGGACAATTTTGTTTTTTTAATTAACAAGGAGTATATTTCATTGGGCCCCGTGTGATGGAAATTCTAATCAAATTAAAGTTAAAAATTAATTTTAATCACACATTTAATAAACTATATATATTATTTAAATGTACTTATTCTATTAAATCTTCCTCCTTATATATTATTTATTTAAAAGTACTATAACCACTACAATTAATGAGCACAGAAATAGATCCCGGGTGAATTTGGAGTTTGGCCATTTTTCTTGCCTTACACTCTTCTTATCATCAAGAATTATTCTACCGACGTTTAATACAATTAGAATAAAAGTTAAATTTTCGATTCGAAACTCAGCCTATACAATACAAGTTCAAAAAACAAATGAAAAAAAATCTCTAGGGTCTAAAGGCAACAAGGAAGTTACTAGGTAGTAGGAAAGTCCGATGGGCATGAGATTTCGTGTGAGTTAACTATATCCGTATAGGTAACCTTTAAAAGTAAATGACGATTACATGCAGTTAGTGGTGGCAATCGAATCGAGCCGGTTTGTCGGCTCGGCTCCTCAAAACGAGCCATGAGCTACTCGTGCTCGTCAAGACGAGGCCATATACGAGCCGAGCAGGTCGGCTCGGCTGGTTTCCAAAATCGGTTTTCTTTCTTTTTTTTTTTTGTTGGGGAGATGGCACATCTTTCTCTATCTATTTTTTATTTGAATTTTTCATTCTCCTAACCGTTACTAATCTTATCGTTTTGTTTTTGTGTTGTGTAGACTCATTTACTAGGGTAAGTGGTAATTGTGGACTTCAGGCCCAAAAGTAAAGATTTATTACAAGTGATTTTCTAATTGTTGCGAATAATATTATGTATACATTATAATGTACATTTTGATGATTTCAATTATAATCAATGACCTTTTTTTTGCTCTTCCTCTCACTTGCGTCTTATCACTTTATACACCAATCTGTATACAATGATGTATAAGTAGCAGACCAATAAGTAAAATTACATATTTATATGAACTAGATAATAATAAACAAAAATGTTACATTGCACATGCTTACAGAGATATGAGCAAGAAGAGCTTGATGAAAAATCAGATGGTCGAGACAACCAATAGATAGAACAATTCTGCTATTCTGTTAGGGAGGGTTGACACTCTCCCGGATAGACCCCTCACAATAGGAGTGGGGATTTTTTGGCCTCCCACTCGTGTGAGTAAGTAAGGGTGACATTTTTTTGCTAGTAAATAAGTTTAATTCTAAATAGAAAGTGATCGAGTAAAGAAATGTTAAACACGATGTCATGCGATCTTCAGGTTAGTCACATCCAACTTGGCTCAAAAGATTGATATAATTGATTTGTATTATCAAATGCTATAACACAAACGTGATGGTAGAATAATAGAAAACGAAAATCCAAATACGAATGGTATCGTGCCACACAAAAAGTAGAAAATCTTCACGTGATGCCTTCAATACATATCATCCATCGACTTTTACTGTGATTACTTACATTGATACCCTCAATACATATCATCAATCGACTTTTACTATGATTACTTTTGAGTTCTTATATAGGGATCTCGATTAAATACACTAATTTATATAGTCTCGTGACTTCTCGATTAATAGATAAATCATACGGTTGATACGAAAAATTTCTAATGAATTTTTTTTTGTTAATAACACTAATTGATTTTGATCATTGAAATACATTTCATAATTCAAAAGAAGTTTTCATTTATATATACAATTTCCGTAGGAATAATAGCAAAATTCTCCGTGAATACTGTGTGATAATGTATTTTATGAATGACTCGAGCATGACGACTCCCAAAAGGCCCTCTTCATCATTTCAAGTAAATGGTCCTCGGGCATGTGTGGTCCTCGAAGATAGCTCGAGGACAGGCCACACGGATCGCCTCAAAAAAGACATTAACAGTCCTCGAGGGTGAGTAGTGATCGGGAGATTTACTTGTTCAATTTCAAGACACCCTGACGTAAGGTCTCAAGGCCTAGTTCGAAGAAGACCCTGACTCTATCCAATCACCCCAACCAAGGAATCCTAAATCGTAAACGAGTCTTATCTTTGGTAACACTTTAAACAAGGTAAGTTTAGACTCTCACTTGTGTTCCAATACATATTTGTACAAACACTCCTGAAAACAAGGAGATAAATCCTGATTGGACTACACTACATACCACTATAAATATAGATTATTCAGGTACGTTTTCATACAATTTTAGAGTACACTTTCCTTCTCTATTCCCTCTCTGACTTAAGTATCGGAGGGGCGACGAGACCACACTTCGACGTCTTTGTTTCAGGTACTTGAAGATTTCAAACGTACTCGTTCTCGATCGTCAAGTTCGAAAAATTAGTAGATGCGATTTTTGGTAGCAATACTGTAAATAGAGATTATTCAAAAAGAATAGAGGGGCAGAAAAGACAAAAGTGTTAAGTGCAGTGCAGAGTTTGCGTGTCAGTTTTCCAGCTGTATCCCAAAATGAAATCCCACAAACTGCTCCCTTTTGTTTCCTTTAAGCGGTGCGTTGCCCTTCCAACACCTCATTCTATCTCCTTCCCCACACTCGTGTATATATTTAAACACTCTTCGTCTTCTTCTCTAGTTCTAGTTTTAGTTCAATTTCATCAATCTTGTTTCATTTTTGATGTTTTAATAAAAATGGCGACCACTCTTTGTAAGAAAATGGATATGGATCGGATCAAGGGTCCATGGAGTCCTGAAGAGGACGAGCTTTTACAGCAGCTGGTGCAAAGCCATGGACCCAGAAACTGGTCCTTGATTAGCAAGTCCATACCCGGGAGATCAGGGAAAAGTTGTCGGTTGAGGTGGTGCAACCAGCTTTCGCCTCAGGTGGAGCACCGGGCCTTTACTTCGGAGGAGGACCAGACGATCATCCAGGCCCATGCTAAGTTTGGTAACAAATGGGCCACCATAGCCCGCCTCCTATCTGGTAGGACTGATAACGCGATCAAGAATCACTGGAACTCGACCTTGAAAAGGAAGTGCTCTTCTATGAGTTCTGATGGAGGGAATAATGAGTTTATGAATTATAACCAGCGGCCTTTGAAGAGATCCGTGAGTGCTGGGTCGGGTGTTCACGTCTACTTGAATCCTGGTAGCCCATCCGGGTCGGATGCCAGTGAGTCAAGTTTACCGGTAATGTCGGCTTCTCGTGTTTTTAAACCGGTGGCGAGAGCCGGCGTCGCTTTCCCGTCTCCGATCGAGACCGGGTCATCGAGCAACGATCCTCCGACTTCTCTAAGCCTGTCGCTCCCTGGAGTTGACTCGTTACGGTCACCGAATTTCAAGGTTGAGTCAACTCAGTCAAAACGTTCCCACCAGCTTCTCTCAGTCCTACCACCGCCTCTGCCTCCACCTGGTCCAGCAGCACTGCCACAGGCTAAAGCTGCTACTGCAATCCAACCTCAAACTCCAACTAAGCAAAAGACGGCATTTGGATCAATTTCTAAGGCGGCACCACCATCACCACTGGTGCAGATTCAACAACAGCAAAATAAGGTTTTTGTGCCTTTTACAGCAGAGTTGATGTCTGTGATGCAGGGAATGATAAGAACAGAGGTTAGAAATTATATGATGGGGCTAGAACAGAAAAAGCAGCAGCAGCAATATTTCCAACAGCAATTTCAGCAGCAACAGTATCAACAGATTGGGATGTGCATGCAGCAAGCAAATGCAAATGCGGATGAAGGATTTAGGAATGCAGCCATGAATCGCATTGGAATCGGTAGAATTGATTAATTTAGTTTTGGAGAGGAGAAAGAAACTATCTTAGTTTCTTATTAGTGAATATTTCCAGAAAATAATTTTGGTTAGTGTACAGTAAGAAGCAAAAAGACGGGTGGAAAAATAGTTGTTGAAAGAAGCGAGGAAGCAGAAAGTTTGGATCTTTTCCATCCGTTCCATTCTGAGAAATTTTAAGGAAAATGAAAACCAAAAAAAAAAAAACACAAAAAAAGAAAAAGAAAAATAAAAATCAATCAAGTCTTAAGTAGTTCTTTTTTTTGGTTACAATTAACAGAATTAAAGTTGGTTTTGTTTTCCCAAGATTACAGTAGCTGCTATGTGTTATTGGTGACAGATTTTAAGATTATTCCTATTCCTATTCGTTTGCATAGGGCAATGCAAGTTTCTTGTTCAAAGTTTTGACAGTTAAGAAGTAGAAGGTAGCTGTGACTGATAGGAACAGAGAGATTTCAAGATAAATTTTTTTGAAGGAAAAGGGATTATTATGGATAGGAGAATTTACAAAAATGGCCAATTTCTCAATTGAAAAGTGTTTAATTTTGATAATTCTTTCTTATAAAAATGGTCAAAATTGGTATCAAATTGTCTATTATACCCTCAATGAAAAATGAAGCAATTTTTTTTTTTCAATTTGTCACGAATTTCGAGAAGAACAATCGAAGCTACGTTAATGTTAACTAAATACCTAATGGATTCATTTGCTTTTATTATCTATTAGGTTTTGACCAAAAATTTTTGGGAAAAAATGAAGAAGATGAAGTAGATAAGTCATTAACATTAAAAAATAATTATATGCTTCCAATTAATAAGAAAATCGTATAAATTCATTTTGATAAATTTAATCTCATCCAAATTTACAGTTGAATTGGCTTTCCACAATTCTCTGTAAAATGTAATTTTTCTTTGGAATCTTGTTTTTGTTGATAAGTTATGTTTGATAATTGTTATTCTTGACATTTCATAACGTTCTCGACATTTTAAAAGCATTTATCGACATTTAGACCCTGTTTGTCTTGACATTTGACACTTCATCTGTTTTGAACGAGATTTCGTTTTGAACATAAAAGTTCTCTACATTTTATAATGTTATTGACATTTTAAGTGTATTCCTGATATTTCATAAAAGTTTTATTTACTCACTTACAAGGAGAAGTGAACATTTAATGTATGATTGACACGATACTTCTTAAAATAAGTAGTATATATTATATGTCAAGTTATTATTGGTCAATACAATTTTTAATTATATAAATAATTTTGTTTTCATTGTGAAATTTAAAATTGTTAGTGAGGACATTGGATTTATATTATAGTAAAATGGACATTGAAAGATTTTTGGAAATTTTTGCAAACCGCTGTGTAAAAGTGGACATTTTTTTTTTTTGCAATTTCCTCTTACGGATAAATCTAAATTTTGGACTGGAGTGGAGTGTGGACTGTAATAAAGAATTGACAGGCAGATGAATCAGTGATCAGCTTCCATTAAAATGGGGGCATCTTTCAACGATTGTCGGCATTCTGTTTATAACCTATGTTAAATGAAAATGAATAATGGTGATTCCTGTCCCCACCGAAAATGATGAAATGATTCATTTGGACTTTAATTACAGTATTATCAAGAATATAACCAAACGTAAACAATACAATTCATTCCAAGTTCAAATTTGACTTGTAAAGTGGAAAGCTTCAACAAGAAAACAGAGATTTTGATGATAATGATAACAAGAGGTTCCCTGCATATATTCACTTCGATATGGATGGGATTGTCGCTTCCGAACATCAAAAAATAGCAAATTCATAAAGGTATTTTACAGGTGGAATAAATACATTAGCCTGTCATCCTCAAAACTTTTAATAAGGAAACTTCAATGCATTGTGGAATTCAAGGACCCCAAACAACCGAAATATGACGGAAAATCGGGTAATTACAACTGTGCAGCTTGGATGGTGCGACTGTTTTTGAATTCAAATAGTGATTTTAATTTTTCAACTAGTGTCTGAATATCGTGCCTCCAAGACCATGTTGGGGCATGTAAAGCCCGGATTGAATTCAGACAAACAAGAAGGGTACCACCTTCATGTAAAAGGACCTGCATGTTAATGTAAATAAAGA
Organism: Fraxinus floribunda; assembly: GCA_903798395.1. Classification (NCBI taxonomy): domain Eukaryota; kingdom Viridiplantae; phylum Streptophyta; class Magnoliopsida; order Lamiales; family Oleaceae; genus Fraxinus; species Fraxinus floribunda. The sequence continues at coordinate 960 of CAIGRS010061369.1, read as the reverse complement.
TAAGATTATGTATGACCTTGAGTACAATGTAAATTGACACGAATATTAACATAGGTAAACATTGCACTTCAGTCACAAATATTTTATGCAGTTAGTTAGCTGACACAGTTCGTAACACATTTTCTTTGACACCAGACGAAAAATCGCAACAGCTTAAATTTATGAAAATTGAAGCATGTGCATGCAAAATACAGTTCTTAGATAAATATACCGTTAACCAGAGAGGGAGAAACCCCAAAACAGATGTAAGAGATGCCAGAACAATGCTAGATAATGCAAGGGCCACGTTTTGCTTAACCTGCACGTGAAGGACATTAATGTTTATAATAAATTGGACAGTACAAAAGATATACACGCACGAAAACTAAGAAAAGGAAAATGTAATACCAAAGAAGTCGTTTGCCAAGATTTAGCAACACAAAATGGAACCCCCGAAATATTGCTCTGCAGCAACATCACATCTGCAACAGCTATAGCAGTTGCACTGGCACGTTCAGCTAGAACAGCACCCACAGTGGCAGCCGCCAGGGCAGGTGCATCATTGATACCATCACCTACCATTATGAGGCCCCCCCCTGTATCTCTGGAGATACTTTTAACGTGATAGAGTTTATCCTCAGGCTTTAGGCTGCAGTGAACTTCTTTGATACCCACAGCATTTGCCACTCTCCATGCGCTTGACTCATGGTCACCAGTCAACATCATGACACGGAGCTTTCCATCATCTTGCAATGCCTTTATGACATCTGAAGCACCATGTCGAGGCTTATCTTCAAAATGGAATAGAGTTACCTGCATTTCAAATATAAAAATAAAGTTCACGAGTGCCGGTTTTTGTTCACACTAGAATCTAAAGATAATGTAGTAGATTAAGGGGCTATTGGATTCAAAAGGCCTTGAACATTTAGTTAACAAAAATGTCAATACGACAGTACTATTTTGTTATCTTCATTGATTCCC
>CAIGRS010061341.1:0-11670 GCA_903798395.1 Fraxinus floribunda | reverse complement strand
AGTGACCGAAACTCAAAAAAAGTGATAGAACTTAAAAAAAGCAGTAGCTAGTTAACAATCAAGAACACCAGATGAAAAATGGAGCTAATTGGTTTCTTCTTTAGAGTAGTAAACCTAATTTCCCCATATATAAACAACCGAGCTGCAATGACACCCTCCCTGACAAAACACACACATCGGGAGGAGGGAAGCATTTTTTTCATTTTTTATTTCATGCGGGTCCCACGTCGGTCCAACACTCATGTGAGGTTAGGTTAACCAGGTGGGCAAATCAATTCGGGCAAACTAGCTTAATTCATATATAAATAAGTCTTATCTACTATTTTCCATTTTCCATAAAAAACGAAAAACAAGGGCTATAAAACATAGCCTAATTGGTTTCTTTTTTAGAGTAATAAACCTAATTTTCCCATATATAAATAAATCTTATCTAGTTCAAAAAATATATTTCATTTTAAACCATATAAATATGGGAAATGATGGGTTTACCCGGAGTGTTTACACTCCGGGTTACCCAACCGCGCTATGTGTATAGCGACTTTGACAATGAGGATGATCGGATGACGTGGCTATTTCTCTAAGACTTTGAAAACCGGCTGAATTTAAAAGATAAACAAAGGGCTTCAACTTTATGGAAACCGGCCCACTTAAGTTTTTGAACCTAACCTACTTTTCCTTTTTCTTCCTCCCAAGTCCCAGCAAATGGTTTTCTCCCCCACCGACAATTTTTTCCTCTTTGTCAACAGTGACATTAGCGCATCAACCTCTTCTCCGACGACCTCTTCTCTGACGAATTTTGCAGCTAAGTTTTGTCTGATTTTTCAATTTTTGTAGCTAAGTTTTGTCTAACTTTTCAGTTTTTGTAATTTGGGTGTGTTAATGGGGTTTTTTGCGGGGAAATTGGGAATTAAGGCAAACAAGTGGCCATTTTGGAGTTTGTTTTTGTATATTTTAATCAAATTCTGTTTTGCTATTTTTCTTCGAGCTTACTTGAAGCCATTGATCGGATTCTCGTGTGTTCAACACCAAAAAAATCTACTAATAAAAGGCTTTGGGGAGAATTAGAGATGGTTGTATCTTTCATGAGGTACAGTAAGTTATTTTCCGAATTGTAATTTGTGAAAGTTTTGAATAGGTTTTGGGAAGTGATGATAATCTATATGTATGTATATCAGAGGTTAAGTGCATCTATTCTTTGTTGAACATATATTTTGCACAAAACCTTGTTTGGTTACAAAATGTGGACAGAGCTGTAATTGATAGTAATTGATAGTTAATTTTACAACGTGAAAATAGTAATTCATAGTAGTTGATAGTTTCATTACTCAGTGAGTTTACAACGTGTAAATAGTAATTGATAGTTAATTTTACAGTCCGTTAATTTACAATGTACTTTCGTGCTTTCCTTTCCCTGTGAGGTGCATTGGATGTTCATGAGACAATTTGTAACATTTTAGATTACAGTGGTTTGTTCACATTTCAGAATGGCGGGAAAGAATCATGGAATTTGTCATAGTTGTAGGTGTAAGGGACACTTCTTTGCCGAATGTCCGAAGAAACGCTTATGCCCGTGGTGTCAACGTGCGTTTGTTAAGTGTTTTGAGGTGGAAAACGAATCTAATAACAAAGGCAAGTTGTTCGACTGTTGTGGTGGAAAATGCGAATTTTGGGAATGGGTTGGAGAAGGTGAATCAAGCATAGCTAGTGTGAAGTCAACTAATGCTTCGACGAATGATTCAGTTGCAGATGTCACTGGCATGTTCGAATCGTAGCTTCGTTTAAATGCCGAACAAGAATTTAAAATTTCTGTGAACGTGACAATTTGCAAGAGTAAAGTTAGTACGGAAGTCAATGACAAAGGGAAGGCCCTGGCTTGAGTAATATGTGTTTGTAACTTTTGAAGATGTTGCACTTTTAGAGTGTGTATCTTTTAGAGTATGTAACTTTTGAAGATGTTGCACTTTTAGAGTGCTAACTATGTACGACTGTAAAAATGTTGGCAAAGTGTAGATCGTTTATTTCGTAATTATTTTAAGTGTGCACTAACTGCTAATTCATGCTAATCAATTTCTTGCACTAAGAATTCAGCTTCATTGAACAATGAAGCTAAAAATTGTTTTATTTCACCTTAGTTATCAAATGAAAATCATCTTATGAAATAAACCATTCCGTTTGCCATTTCGTTTGCCAAAGAAAATATGGATCCTAAGTAATTGCATTCTCTTCATAGGGTAACAGCCAGCTGCCCCCCAAATGCTACCAATTCGAGCATCACGCAGGAGAAAAGAGTATAATATCAGATGAAAATGTGTGCAAAGAGAAAATTATGTATTCACTTCAAAGTCAATGGTCCAAAATTCTGCAATATTCCAAACTTTTTATCTTTAAAGTCAATTGTCCAAAATTCAATAATGTTATTCCAGTTTATATAAGGTCATGCAATGAATGAACCCATTGGACAACTCAAATCTGAACACATAATTGCAAAACAACTTCCATCGTGCACCTGGATTCATTAAAGTTAGCTAAATGAAAGTAGACAAAGAAAATAAAAAATAACTACACGAGGAAACACAGTAGTCCGCTAACGGCTAAACCATACTAATGAAACAGAGGTACCAGCATTTTAGATAGAATATACAAAGGACGACATTCGGAATAAAAAAGAAAGAAAAGAAGCTACAATGAAATTGAAAAACAATGTTTTACAGAGTTTCATGACTACAACCAACTTCATTCAAAGTGCCAATTTGTCACAAAATACACAACCAACAATCTGGAAGCCAGTGTTTCATCCAATTTCAACGGTTTGGACCATTTTTCTCTGGTAGAAGTGGATACAAATCTGGTAACGTGTTAATCACTGTGAAATATGAACGTTAATAACCAAACACGAATAAATTCATGATCGTCAAGTATAAACTTAATTCAATTTTAGTAATACCTTGGGAAGTGAATCCAACGTTTGTTGACGATGGTGGGATGAAATTTGGATACTGCATTAGTTGTGTAAATGTATAACGTCCATCGTGCACCTGCGTGATAATCAAATAAATATCAGGAACCAAAGATATACTACTTGTAAACAACGTATTACATGAGTAAACAAATTTGTCTAACCAATGGGACATGTGGATATGGTAATTGTGACGGCACATGATATTGTGGTAGTGCAATTTGTGGAATTTCCGGGGCTGCACAAGGCCCGAGGTTACTTCGACCAACCCGTGGTGTCTTTCCTTTAGCTGTAGAAGTCTTCGCCTGCATATTTATAAGGTGAAATAATATTCAGTATTATTTTAGCGGAACGTTATCAACAAAAAAAGAAATCTAGAATGGGTGTAACAGACCTTCCCTTTCTTCGAAGTTGTTTCCAGTGGGCTCTTATTTCGTAGTTTCTTTGGCGCACCCTTTCTCATCGAACAGTGAGGATCTCGTACGCTCACACTGCCACTACTTTGTGATGCTCTACCGTCGGATTCGAAGTGAACAGAATGATGGGACAAAACATTACTTCCACAACTCGACCTCCTCGTCGTCATCGTTTCTTTTTTATCATCAATCCACTCCATTAATACTCGAGTTTCCTCGTCATCATCTGCAACCATGTCCGCGAGGCTACTAAAATGCTGACAGATTTTATCGTAATTCAACTGTCCAGGAGTGCTAATTAATCCATCATAATTGACAGCAACCCTTGTATGGGCTCTACGCACATCCCTTCTCCACCTTCTTAATATATACTTCTCTGGCACGGATGTTACGTCGTTACGAACCAGGATTGAAATTGTATGTCTACAAAGTATTCCACGAAATTCAAATAGATGGCAGCTACAAGTAATTTCACAGTTATCTTTTCGATGTGTGACGAAAAATGTTTTTTTTTTTCCTTCGATGGAGACACAGCACATCCTCACGGACCTCATAAACAGTCCCCGAACATTCTTCCGAGATAGACATCAGGTCACAGCAAACCTTCCCGATAAACTCTTCTTGCACTTCCCTGAACTTGGAAATTGTGTAAGCAACCTGAAATTGCTGCTCTATTTCATAAGTTGTTACGCACGGTAGCATTTGGGAATAAGATTTGAAATCGGCCTGAAATTCCTTCTCAACCTTGTTTCTCAAAGCTCGCTCATACTGTTCAACAAATTATTTTAGCGTGGTTTTCGAATGTACATAATGCATTCATACTCTCACTGCGTTGGGTTGTTGACATTCCCGCCCAAAAAGTAGTTTTCAAATAACACGGAACCCATCGACCTCTTTGCTCGTACAGTCCGGACAACCATTCATTATCATGCAAGCTGTAGGTTTCTATCATAACTTTCCAACCGTGTTCGAATTCTTCAACACTGTGAGAATCATATACCAGCACATGCATAGTAGAAAATATAGAACCCTTATCGACATGGTATCCAAACTTCTCAGGCAACTTCTTCATGATGTGCCACAAGCACCATCGATGTTTCGTGTTTGGGAACACAATCTCGATTGCATTTTGCATTGCCCTATCCTGATCGGTGATTATTCCATGGGGAGGCTGATCATGCATACACTGTAGCCATGTCCTAAAAAGCCATACAAATGTATTTGTATTTTCGTTCGATAGCAAACCACAACCAAACAATGTCGATTGCCCGTGATGATTCACTCCAACGAAAGGGGCAAACGGCATGTCATACTTGTTAGTGAGGTAGGTCATATCAAATGTGACAACATCGCCAAACTCCTTATATGCTTGGCTACACTTATTATTTGCCCAAAAAACATTTTTTAGTCGGGACTCTTCATCCAAATCCATACTAAAGTAAAACCCCGAGCACCTTGCTTGCATATTTGAAAAGTAGGATTGTATTGCTGCGGCGTCTCCTTCATCAAGTCTTAATCGCCTCACTTGTTCAACATAATTTCGACAATCTTTTTCCAAACAAGTCATGTTCATATCCACCCGCTTCAACGACTGCAGAGTTGAAACTTTTGTGCAAAGGAATGCCCGCCATATCGTTCACTTCAAGCCGTCGTTTCACATGTGCACTCAGTTCTCGATTACATTTATACAACCTCGATTTAGAAGGACTNGGCGTCTCCTTCGCCAAGTCTTAATCGCCTCACTTGTTCAACATAATTTCGACAATCTTTTTCCAAACAAGTCATGTTCATATCCACCCGCTTCAACGACTGCAGAGTTGAAACTTTTGTGCAAAGGAATGCCCGCCATATCGTTCACTTCAAGCCGTCGTTTCACATGTGCACTCAGTTCTCGATTACATTTATACAACCTCGATTTAGAAGGACTTGTTTTATGATTATGTTCAAGATGGATAGCATTAATTCTCCAAATTCCACACATATCACAATATGCAGTTAACCTGGCCTTACAACCTGTCTGAATGGTCGGTTGGTGCTTCAAAGAACCGCTTGTATTACTTGTTCTGCGGCCTTCACGACTATATGTCAGTGTAATATATCTCATAACCCCATCGTCATCCTTTTTTGAATTTAGTTTTCGAACTGGAAAACTTACGGCGTAGGCATATCTTTTATAGAAATCAAACATTTCATTTTCATCCTTGAACTTCATCCCAACCTCTGGGACACTCACACCATCCACTCCCGATCTATCATCATCCAATATGATCAAATTGTCCACCACATTGTCATTTTCAGATTCTATCAAATTCTCATCACCAAAATCTTTCACAATTTGTTTCTCTGCAACAAATTAACAATTCAATTGTCATAAACTCTCACAATACTCATTCTAGAAATATACAATATGATGCTTCACAGTTAAAAGGATGTTAAAAGGATGCAAATACCAACAATTGAGCTTCTATGCAAGCTTTAGGCTGTTTGTAGAATTGGCACTAGGAAAAATAAACCAAAACAGAACAATGAAATTTTATAACATGGTTTTGATTACTGTCTCTATTTTATAACATGATTTCAGATGTTTCCACAAGGGACCTGAACAATTTATTGACAAAATAAAAATAAAAAATGCTGTATCTATTTTGTTGAAAATAATTTAGAAGCCGAGGTGCATTGTTGACTCTTGGTTCTTATTTAACACAAACTTACAATTAAAAATGCAGAAAAATATAGCAAATAATAAACCCAATAAACACATGAAAAACCAATAAATAGCAAAGAAAAATTATTCCAAACTCTTTCGAACCAAACCAACTAAATGCATAGCAAAATAACAGATTTTTCCAAATCGAAGACATTATTTCCCGAGCAAAAATAATACCTTTTCGGAGAGAGCAAAAATAATACCTTTTCCCGACATTATTTCGCTTTATTGAATCGATCAGGTTTTTTGCAACTTGAGATTTTCAATTCCAACCAGTTTATGTGCCTCGAAAAAGGCAAGCTTTTGTCCAGGAAAATTATGCAAATCTCCAAAGAAAATGAAAATGAGGTATAGGGTTTCCCGTTTTGGCATTTCCTCATTTGGGCAGGTTTGACCCATTAACGGGACGCGGGTTGATTAAGTAAAATGAGGCAGTCTTTTTCAAATTTTTGGAGCTTCCACATCATCCGGTCAAAAGTCACGTAAAAGCTAATGTACAACAAGCTTTTTTCCCGGGTTACACGTCCCTCACATAAGGTGAGGGGCCCACTAAAAATTAAAAAATTCTGCACCCCCTATTATGAGGGGGGCAGTGGGGTCGGGTAACCTGGAGTGTAAACCTCGGGTGCCCATAGCACGACCCTATAAATATTGATCTTGAATATTAAAGACAAAACACTTTTATTCTTTCCTCACTTCCCGCCCTTTTATAACAGTTCTCACCGTTTTCTCTTTATAGTTTATTCCCAAAGAATACCCGTTCACTCTCTCTTTCAAAAATCTAGAGAGCAACAAAACTAAAGGCGAAACTACCGAACTTAACGAATCAAAACCACCGCCGGAAATTTTTCCGACAACATCTGTTCATCCTCGTTCAGTATATCTATAATACATTCATTCGTATAATCTGAAAGAATTTTTAGTAGATTTTGTAATCAGGACTAATCGGAAAATGTCTTCACCAACGCCGGAAGCTGCGCCGGCTCCTGATTCACCACCAACTGATCCTACGTCACCGCCGCCTGAGCCATCAACGCCGCCTCCTACTAACTCCCCCACCGACCCAACACCACCTTCCCCATCTGAGTCTCCACCCTCCCCCCCTTCGCCACCCACAGGTGGGAATTCTCCGCCGGCTCCACCCACCGGGAATTCTCCTCCTGCACCGAGCAGGAACACTCCCTCTCCGCCGGGTACAGCAAGATCTCCGCCTTCATCGCCATCATCGTCGTCTGGAGGTGGTGGAATATCGTCGGGGACGGTGGTTGGGATAGCCATAGGGGGTGTTGTGATACTTGCAATTCTGAGTATTCTGTTTATATGTTGTAAGAAGAAGAAAAGAAGACCCCATGGCCCCTCAGATTTCTATGTTCTTCCACCACCAACTGGGCACAAAGGTAAGAACATTTACATCAATTCTTCAAGATTTTTCAGTTTATTCAGAAATTCTTCGGGATTATTATGGAGCTAATTTATGTGCTAATGTTTATAGAAATCAAACAATGCATTATTTTTCCATTCAGAGATTGTAATCAATGAAATTGACCTTGAAGTAAAAGATTAATTGTTATTTTAATCTATCTAATGATAGTTTAAGATAAAAACTGAAGAAACCTGATTGTAAGTCCCAAGTTGTTAAGATTGCAAGAATAATTGCTTCAAGTTTGAGGATATTGAAGCCTTGAATCGTTGGATGTATGAATATTTTCCAATGCAGTCATACTATTCATTAATTGTAGATTGCCTTTATAAATTTAAATTTGGTTGCTCATTTTGGATATATATTGGTGTTCCTAGTCGATCCCTATGGCGGACAAGGTCAGAATTGGCAGAATAATGCGCTGCCACCTGCGGATCATGTTGTGACAATACCACCTAAACCTTCTCCACCACCTGCCGGTTTGTCAAGACCTCCTCACTCGACCATACTTGCTCCTTCACCTCCAGCTCCTTACATGAGCAGCAGCGGAGGTTCGGGTTCGAACTATTCTGGCCCCGAAACTCCACTTCCACCGCCTTCTTCCGGCATGGCTTTAGGGTTTTCTAAGAGCACATTTACTTATGAAGAATTAGCTATGGCAACAGATGGCTTCTCCGATGCCAACCTTCTTGGGCAAGGTGGTTTTGGTTATGTGCACCTAGGAGTCCTTCCGAACGGTAAAGAGGTTGCAGTTAAGCAGCTTAAATCAGGGAGTGGACAGGGGGAGCGTGAATTCCAAGCTGAAGTTGAGATCATCAGCCGAGTGCATCACAAACATCTTGTTTCTTTGGTTGGATATTGCATAACTGGGACCCACAGATTGCTCGTATACGAGTTTGTTCAAAATAATACCTTGGAATTCCACTTGCATGGTTAGTTTTTTCAACCGTTCTTATTCTGTCATTAAGTTTTGTTGACTTTAAAAACGGATTTTTTTTTTTTTTTATCACATTAGTTTATGATTATGTTTAAAGTCTTGCAAAACTAACTCATTTTTACCATATATCAGGAAAGGGGAGACCTACAATGGATTGGCCCACACGGTTAAAGGTTGCTCTCGGGGCTGCGAGGGGTCTGGCATATCTTCATGAAGATTGTAAGTGCTCGTAAATGTATATTATATGCATATTTAAAACAATGAAGAAATGGGCGTTAATTTTCTATTGTCTTTACAGGTCATCCAAAAATTATTCATCGGGATATCAAAGCATCTAATATCCTTTTGGATTTTAACTTTGAAGCAAAGGTGAAGTCCTTTATTTGCACCAGTTGTTCATACAATAGAAATAGATTATTTTGTTGGTTTAATTATGGCCATTTATTTTCTCAGGTAGCTGATTTTGGTCTTGCAAAATTTTATTCGGATGAAAATACTCATGTCTCCACAAGAGTGATGGGAACATTCGGGTATTAGATCTTTTACTCATTCAACTATACATAAATGGTTATTGTCAAAGTATCTAGTTTGGATTTTGATTATCGTGTTTGTTACATTTACATTGTCCTGTGCAGGTATTTGGCTCCGGAATACGCATCCTCTGGAAAACTTACTGAGAAGTCTGATGTATTCTCCTTTGGAGTCATGCTTCTCGAGTTGATTACTGGACGACGACCTGTTGGTTCGAATCAATCTTACATGGATTATTGTTTGGTAGATTGGGTGAGTAGACACTTGCACAATGACGTCTCTCTCTCTCTCTCACTCCACCTACTATTTGGGCCGTTCTTTCTTATTAGTCTCTTCACGAGCATAAATAAATTGTGTTTTCTTGAAAAGAGAATATTAATGGAACGTATATGTATATAGGCACGGCCCTTGCTCACACAAGCTTTGGAAGATGGAAACTTTGATACCTTTGTTGATTCACGACTACAAAATGACTACAATCATGATGAACTTGCTAGCATGGTGGCATGTGCGGCTGCTTGCGTTCGTCATTCAGCAGGGCGTAGGCCACGAATGAGCAGGGTAACTGCCTAACTTTAAATATTTGAAGAGCTCATATAAACCGGCGAATTTAGACGGACTTTCAATACAAATCTAATCTAAGCTTGCTTGTTCTCCTTCATTTGTCTGAATCTATGTTCTAAAGTTGTCGATATACTACAAATTTGGGCAGGTGGTGAGAGCTTTAGAAGGTGATGTATCCCTGTCTGATCTTAATGAAGGAATTACACCCGGACATAGTACCATGTATAGTTCTCGTGGAAGTTCCGACTATGACAACGCTCAATACAGAGAGGACATGAAAAAATTCCTCAAAATGGCCTTGGCCAGTAAGGATTATGCCAGCAGTGATCAGTACAGTAATCCAACCAGTGAGTACGGGTTAAATCCATTGAGCTCGAGTAGTGAAGGTCAACATACTCGAGATATGGAGATGGGACGGACTAGAAAGGACAGCCGAGGTTTCAGTGGCAGCTCTTGATGACAGATTCCTATTTCTTTGTATAAACCGAAACTCCGAGTTAGTTGCATACACAATTTGTTGTTATCTATTATCTATTATTATTGTTAAAAATTATTTTTTCTTCCTAAGTGTATTTATTTAATTGTTACTTATTATGACTATACAATTCAGTTCTATATTTTGTTTAAAATGTTTGTCTTTGTTGTTGAATGCTTATTTCTTCCCGGTGTTAATCTGTCCGTACTTTGACCCTTGTGCACATTCCCTCTTTTCCTTTGTGACCTGTTTGGTAAATAAATAGTTTATATAGTACCCGACAGTATTGATGGCTCGTTTTAGGGACTGTTTGGCAAGGCATTTTCGCTCCCCTATTGGAGGGGGGCCGACTTGGCGCCCCTGTTTTTGGCTAGGGATTTAACCCTGCCCAAGTAGCATCATTGTTCATTTTTAGTGGGCATTTTTGCCAGCAAATCACATGATTGACGCACATGGATTCCTCCGTAATTAATGGTTGTTTCACAGTCGAAATTAGTGACCACACCAAGTTCCACTTTGCAAAATCAATTTTTCAACCACAATTTCATCAAATTTGTCAAAATTTACTAAAAATTTGATTTTAATCATCAAACAAAGGCTAAAATAAGATGCTAAATATAAACATGCACCTTTACCATTCAAATAAAATTTGGCTAAACAATAGTATACCTTACTTCATGAAAGCATTATGCCTACAAAGTTTATTATTAAACAATGACCATGTTATATAGAGGGTATTTGGTGTGGATTAAAATCAGATTTTTAGTGAATCGTGGTAGAAATTTTTGAAATGTATGGTTGAAAAGATGTGGGACCAATGAAAGATGTGATTGATATTGATTGTTTGACTTTAACTTAGATAAAAATCAGATTTTAATCCGACCCAAACATGCTGATAATACAATACTATATTAATGTGATATATTAATCATTGTAATATTTTAAATCAAAATAAGTAAATTTGTACGATTACAATTTAACTATGTCGAACGAGATTTTTATATAAAATGTCAATTTATAATCTTATAGTTTATTTTGAACAAATTAAATTGCAAAGAATCGAAGAAAACTTCATGTTTTTCCTTGCAATAACGTTTTTAATTATATCAATCTTAATTTAAGGGTATTTTCGTAGTTTTATTCAGATTTGTTTACCAAATTAAGATTTCGATTTAATTAGGATTCATTTTGATTCTTATTAAATGGGTTAAGGTTTAAAAACCCCACAGACGCTTTTGATTAATGATAGTACAATTTTTTCAATATTTGATGGATTAAAATATCCATTCACGTGTTAAGAATAAAAGTCTTTTATTATTATATTCACATTCCCGTCATACGTCACTTTACAAAAGCATATAACACAATCAATGGAAGTCACATTCCAGTCAACCTATAAAACTATTAAAGACAAAGGTGACCCGCGTACGCGGAATAGTTCCAGTCAAAGACAAAGGTGACCCGCGTACGCGCAATAGTTCCGATCAACCTATAAAACTATTAAAGACAAAGGTGACCCACGTACGCGCAATAGTTCCAGTCAACCTATAAAACTATTAAAAAGAAAGGTGACCCACGTACATTCAATAGTGACAAACAAATTATCCTAGGGCTTAACAAATAACTCAACTGTCACAATTTCGGGAGACTTTTGTAATTGACCC
>CAIGRS010061340.1:0-12617 GCA_903798395.1 Fraxinus floribunda | reverse complement strand
ATAATGTTCAATCAAGAACAATTAGAGAGAAAATTTTCAATTTCAATAATCATAATTCATAACTTGGTTTTTTTTAATACAATGAAATAATGATGTATTTATTTGAAACCTCTAAAAACTCTAATATGACGAAAATATAATTCTAATATTGTAAAAGATGTTAAAATATAGAATTCTAAAAAAACTAGAAAACTGCCAAAAATGAAGATCTCGTATCGATTTTGTTCTATCCGTGGTCACATCACACATGCACATAAAGGAGATGTTATTCCATTATAGTTGTTCTCTGGCATACGAGTCACAATTGACCGGGAAGAAGAGAGATCAACGACGAAGCTGATTCTTGCTAATAAGAATTGAAAATGAATTGAAAATATTAAAATAACCATTAGGGATAATCATAGTTACGGTCCCAAGTCTTTCTCTCTCTCTCTTTTTTTTTTTTTGCAAACTTTACCTCAACTTTTATTTTGTGACACTATAATCCCAAACCTTTAACTCATGTTTGGTACACATTAAAATTTTTATTTTTATTTTTTTTACTCATTTTCAATTATACATTCTTCAATAAAATAATATTTTTCATTACATCAATAACTTTTCCTTCTTTTTTAACCACACATTCTTCGTCAATCTATTATTTCAGAATACATTTCTTCCAAGATAATGTGGCTCAAACACACCCTTAATTTAGTTGCAGTAGAAGGACAAATGAATGAATCCATTTGACCGTCAGTTGAAGGATATTGAGGAGAGAGAGAGATTCGTAAACTAGTTCTATGTGATAAAGAGAGAGAGAATACATGGAGGAAGAAATTGATTACTCCTAAAGATGGAGGACTAGAATGATGATTCACATAGATTGAGGACATTCCATGCCTATGATTAGTTGGAGGATGAAAATGCAGCTTCCGATTTGATGGAGATGAATTGCCTATCCTAAATAGTTCGAGGATGAAATTGAGTCTTTAGGATAAATGGAGAACTATTGACACTTCTAAATATATAGGGACTTAAATGGAATCTTCTGAATGGTTAGAGGATCAAACTAATGCTTATGAATAGTTGGAGATAGACATAGATGCCTCTGCATTGTTGGGGTACGACAATGATTGTTTGTAGTAATCTGAAGATGAAATTGATGCTTATTGATAGTTGGCACTAAATTGACACTTGTGAATAATTTTAGGGTCAAAATGACATTTATTAATAGTTGGGAGGACGACTAGAACACTGTTTTATAGTTGGAGGACGATAAATCGATAAAGCATTTTCCCATTGGCCGAAGTGTTCAATTCTTTGTTCAAATTTTCTCTTCATATCTCAGTAGGCTTGTGGGTGATCTGCTAGAACGAAGGGGCAACTGGTGCAATTGGGCCACTGGGCTTCAGATACCCGACCCAGCAAGGCTTATAATAACTTTCACACATTCGTAATGTTCCTCTTGGATTAGGGTTTCACACTCGATTCGGCGCATCCTCTTCCTCTTCTCCTAACTTTCAACGCTCTCGAGTTGTTCGATCTCTTCACTCTGCAACAATGGGGTGTGTATATTCATCTTCTTTACATATATAATTCCATGACTGTTTAAGTTTTTCTCGATGCATTGAAAAAAAATAAGTGCATAAGCCAGTACGAAGCTATGAGCTATATTCATGGAAAACTAATAATTTCGTGTTATTGAATTGAAGATTGATTAGTTTTAGATCGCTGTTGCGTTACGCTGATTGGTAAATTAGAATGTTAGGACATTAGTTGATTATAGGGGATTTCAAATTTCGTGTGCTTCATTTCTAGGAATATGGAAACAATGAAGAGTTTGATAGTAGGTTTTGTGTTACTCTTCCTTGTTCCTATCAAAAGATTGTTGCTTTACTTTTCGAATTTCCCTTGCTTGTATATGACAATTCTTAAGTAGGCCATTCATTTATTTTATGTTGTGACTTGATTTTGGTATTTGTGAACGTAAATAGCTCTAGAAAGTGCTAATATGTAATAATGTGGGGGGTAATTAGAAATATAAACAGTTTTGTATTTGTGTGTTTGAGTAGTCATGAAACTTTGAGGAACTTAATAGTGATATCTCAAAGTAAGGAATAATAATTCTAACTTGTGCATTCTAACTTTCTGTTTCAAATGTGGTTATCTGAAGTATCAGAAGCCTGTTGAGGTTCTTAACTTTTTGAACCTTGTTGGGGATTGTTAGGATTACTATCAGACTTTTTCTGTGGGATTCTCTATTGTTACTTACGTTCTGAATCTGTCTGCGCATTATTACATAAACCTTGCAAACAACAATGTGTGTTACTTGATTGGTAGTATATCTTCTTGACCAATATATGATGTCAAACCTGCAAGAAGCAAAAGAAAAACATGATAGTTTTAGAGCTTTCATTTGGATCAGCATGTTATTAGTCGACAGCAGAGCAATCTGATAAGGCTTAACCAATGGTGTTCTCAGTGATGAGATGCAATGTGACTACAATTTATGTGTTGTCCACAAGCAACTAGCTTTAAACATTTATAGTATTTCCAATCACGTTGAGTGGATTTATGATTTTGCAAACTTTTATCTTTACAGGAAAACACGTGGTATGGGAGCTGGTCGCAAACTCAAGTCCCACCGTAGAAGACAAAGGTGGGCTGACAAGGCTTATAAGAAATCTCATCTTGGGAATGAATGGAAGAAACCTTTTGCTGGTTCATCTCATGCCAAAGGCATTGTGCTTGAAAAGATGTGAGACTCTATCTCCTGCCTTGTTTGTCTTCAAAGTCAATTCTTTTCCGGCTCAGATATGATATCAATTCCTTAACTCGGTATGTTTGTGTACAGAGGTATTGAAGCTAAGCAGCCAAACTCTGCTATCCGCAAGTGTGCTAGGGTTCAACTCATTAAGAATGGCAAGAAGATTGCTGCGTTTGTTCCTAATGATGGTTGCTTGAACTATATCGAGGAAAATGTGAGTTCTTGTTATTAGTTTTACTTTGATTTTCGCTTCTCATTTTCTTTAATACCCAACCCCTTTGATGTTTCTGCCACAGGATGAAGTATTGATTGCTGGATTTGGGCGTAAGGGTCATGCCGTGGGAGATATTCCTGGTGTTAGATTTAAGGTGGTTAAGGTGTCAGGTGTTTCTCTCCTGGCTCTCTTCAAGGAGAAGAAGGAAAAGCCTAGGTCTTAGTTTTGGTTTTTTTCCCCACTGTTGTTTGAGTGCTGCTTGAGCATGATGGATAAAATGTTCTTAAATTCATGAACAGCGAAGAATTTAGTATTTCATCAACTTACTGAACCGAGATTTTGATATTGTGGATTTAATATTTATCATTTCTTTCCAGCTGCAACTTTGAGTTGGCATATATTTGTACACGATCATTCCTCACGCAAATGCACTGCCAGCAAGAATGGAAATGTTTAACAAAGAGCACGTCTTTAACTCGATAAATAGCACAGCATAGAGCTTTTGAGGATACACGATCATTCTGATGCAGCAATTATTATTAGAATTTTAATGGAGAAGTTTATTTTCTTGAATTTGGGTGAACTTTTGGAAAACAAAGCAATAGCTTCATCGTTTTAGGGTTCCTTGTCCGCTTCTTCTGCCATGCTACTCTAGGAATTACTCTGTACATCTTTGTTACATGGGAATGGGAATTCTCTTAGAAACAGCGAAAAAGGAGAGAGAAGGCTGCAACACAACCTTTTCATGCACGTTGCTCCAAAATTCTTTCCCAAGCCATTTTTTATGTACATTTTTTATCTTAATTTCCAAGATACTTCTTAAAGGGCATCCGCATAGAGAAGACCCATTCGTATTTTATGAAAATTATGTTTCCTTCCCAAAACGTCTCATTGACAACTCAAGTTCTATGATTTTTTTTGGGATGCAATATTTGCATTGTTAAATAAAATTTGAGAATAATATACAGTTAACCACCTGCAAGTGACATTGAGACAAACTTGATAAATAAAGTTCAACTTTTAGCTGACATAATACGCTTAAAATTTGATATGTAGGTACAAAAACCTCATGCAGTAGGAAAGCTGTCTAGTAACGTTAATATGGAACAAATGTTGAGCTTACATCATATGCAATTTTGTATAAAATTTCCCTTCCGTTCAGTTGAGGCCTCTTTATCATCCTCTGAACAAAACTTGCTCTCCAGGTACCCCTCTTCGACCATCATACACTCTGCCTGGAATAAATACAAGTAGGTTCAGTTTACCGTTTGTTTTCAAACTTCTACAAACTGTCAAATAAAAAATATCTGCAGTAGTGCGGGAACATGAAGTGATTCATATGTCCACGTGAAAAACAAGAAGACGATTCTCTTCTCTTTTTTTTCATTGTTAGAGAAAGCAGCGTAGAAGAGATTCGTCAATTTGGAAGTATGAGCTACCAATAAATGGATCCTAATTAATCCATCAAGAACAGTGGAACCATACCTGTGGAACAAAGATGCTGAGCGTGAATCATAGTGTTAGATGTTCTCTTTCTGCTCAGAAGTAGGCAAGGGAACATCCATCTTTTTGACAAGTTGTTCAGCTGATTCTTTAGAGAAATCAGGACATTCACTATTGTAAAACGAATCCTTGAGAGTAAATGGCGCTCTGCTGGCTGCAGTTGTAGAGGCTGTTGCAGGGAAAGAGACTGAAACAGAGTCTGATATATCAGATAAAGTTTCGTCCTTTCGGCTATAAGCATTTGTGTTTACATCTTTCTTTGGTCCACTTAACTCTTGTTGATCTTCATTTTCTTTGCAAATTAAATGTAAACACTTCAGATGATTTTGGTCGTCCAATACATCTTTATCCACTCTCTGCCCATTACTTTTAGAGCCCAAAGCATTATTATCTTCAACAGGAACAATCTTGATACCTCCCGTGCCTATATTTCTATGCATTTTGAAGGCTGCTTCATCAATCAAGTCACCACCACTCATATTCATAACGACACCAATATCTGCATCTATAACTTGTTTATTTCCATCTGACCCTTTGGCGTGAACTTTTTGTGATTTCCAATTTTTTTCTCCACTTCTTTTTCCTTGAGCTTCAGGAGATAAGCTAGGAGAATTTTTTACATCTGTTAAAGAACAAGAATCATTTGTCGATGCGCACGATCTTTGTGGAAAGGATGCTGGAGACCTAGCTTTTGGAAAATCAGGCTTTACATTTGCCAAAGAAGATACTGCTCTAGCTGTTGGAAACTTCCCAATCTTAGGCTTTAAGTTTGAGCTCCCTTTTGGACTGCAGATAGCAGCTCCACTCTTAGTTAGCATGCCAGATTGAGTGCGGGGAGTTCCATTAGGAGTCCGAACCAATGACTTTGACTGCAATGTAGCCAAGTACTGCTAAGTTAAAAAAATGTAAATCCTAAAAGTTATAGAATGAAATAAGGAATACTTATAAATATCACCTTACCTATTGACTTGAGCGAAATAAAATAAATATAACTAGCTTTAAATGACGTACTACATGTAACTACAGCCATAATTTGAAACTAAACGCAAGTATTAGGAAAAGGCCACAAAACTAACCCCGTCAAAGAACCCAATTTTTGGAGATGGCATTCGAAGTCCTGATGGTTTTGCAGGAGCCTGGAGGGTACCACTTTGAGTAGAGGATTTATCTAGATTCCTACCAGGTAAAGCAGTTTCCTTACTTTCTTGTTCATCTGCAATTCGATCAGTAGAATGATTCCTCTGACCCAAAGGAATGACGCTATCATCCACAGATGGACAGGAACTGATATCTAGGCTGTTCCTGGAGTTACTAGACCTTTGGTAGACTGTTGAAGATGATGATGATGATGCTGAAGACCACTCACTAATAGAACTAGCTGGTGATACACTTGAGGATATCTTAGTTGACCTCATATAAGCTGAAAGAGTGGATGGTGGTGGTTTATTCTTCAGTTCTTTCAAGGGTGTTTTAGGAATGGAACCAGAGGAAGCTGGTCTAATGGTGCTACTTTTCACTGGATTTCTTCTTGCAATCATTAATGGAGATTTAGCAGTAGTTTTGGACAACATACTATCAGAGCTATCACTTGAAGTGGAGGACCTTGTAGACAGCACCTTGCTTGTAGTTGAAGACCCCAAAGAAGAGGACTTGGACGATGGTGCAGGCTTTGGCAATACCCTTCCGGCACCACTTAAGACCGGAACTTTTGATGCCTGACTCGCTCTGCTAGAAACTGTTATCGTCAAGGTGATTAACAATGGTTTGTAACTAAAAAAATATTAATTGATCTTCTGCTGAAAAATTCTGTATGTCATGAGCTCATTACCACTAGTGAGTTTTGAGCTTCCGATTTCAGATTTGACACGACTACTACCCGTGGAGTCCCTCTTTGCTGCTGATGTTGAAGTGGGTGTAGCCCTGCTGATAGCCTTGGGTGGCTTAGGACGTAATGAACTTGACTCATTGATCTTAGTAAGAGACTTTTATCAAACAAAAATATGGTTAGCGTCGGTCATTTAAGAGAATCAGAAATTCCATGATATATATTATCACCAAGACAATCACAGACGACTTTCTTGTCAGAGTGGTGGAAAGGAACTACATGGCCACTGCTTACAACAATAACAACAAACTGAGTCTTGTTACTGATAAGCAGCTACATAAATCCTTTTTTTCCACTCCGTTTGGCTGTTGCTAGATCTATGCTTTACAATAAAATTGCATTTTAAATAAAAATGCTAATTTTTATTTATTTATTTATTTGTAAAATGTGTTGGTAATCTCGAAAGTTTGACATATCAATACGATAGCTAGCGTCATGCATTGCAAGTTTATGCATTCTAATAAATACAGCACTCTGAGGGTGCTCAATCTAAATATAAGATTATCAAACATAATAAACCAAACCAACTTCGCATCATATAAATAGAGAAAATAATAGAGGATGAGTTTTCAAGAAGTGCGTATTGTTTAATGTTCTTTACACAAGTTTGTATAATGACATGGTGAGGGGATCAGGCATAGTGTCCAGAAGCTCCACTCTTTCTTTACAGCAATAATTAAGAGAAACTTTGATGTACCACTGAGAGAGAAAGTTTAAAGTCAAACAATAACATGCCTGGGTTACTTGCAAATGGCCAGAATCCTGCTTGACCGCTTTTCCTGATCCTTGCGTCCCAACATTTTGTTTTGGCTGACATTTTGGCATCTTAATAGTTTGTCTGCTAGTATTCTTTAAAGCTGGTTCCAAGTGCAGCTGAAAATTAGTATCAGAAACACCAGTCATTACGACAATCAAGCCATGATTACCAGGAGACACTTTCCAATCAATTGAATGTACCTTATTTTGAGAAGCAAGACTTTCCTTCTTCAAAGCTGTATCAGTTCAAACAATTATTTACCAGTTATACAACTATACTGGTTTTGGATCCATTTACAAATTAAGGAAGAATGACTAGATGCAGTGCTACAGAATAATAAAACTTACTATAGAAAAAAATAATAATAAATAAAACTCTTTCTGCCAACAAACACACGAACATGAGAAACAGAATTCGCATGGAACTTGACCTTGTACAACACCAACAGAGAGCAAGTCTGCTAAATGCTAATCCTGATGTTAAAACATGGATGCGATTCACTGGAAAATATTTGATCTTGGTACATGAAAATAGCAATTATTTCTGTTCTGTAAATTTGAAAAAGCTAAACAGCAGCAATGTAAGATAATCCATGTACGTTGTCATGACAATGTCCGATTCACCTCAACAGAGATCAATAAGCATTCATGTGTCCAAATGAACTATATTCCATTTTATTTGGTTAGCATTATTCTTGTTTACAAGAATTAAAGTCCCTGCTACCGTAGGAGCATTTGAATTTGTGGATCATCTAGCTTCCACCTTCAAGTGCAATTGTGAAATAAATATAAAGGTGATTATAGCAGTTACCCAGCAGGACATCAAGCTGAGAAGAAACAGCATTGTAGCAGTTCATAGTAGGGTTGTGATTGTAGAACGAAGCTGGGTATGCTTCGGAATGGGAATTTCTCAAAAGATGTCATAAGCTACTCCAATAAAGGTAAGATGACGAGTTGAAAGAATTTATTTGAGTGACTTCACTAACTGCAGAATAGGTGAAGATGTTGGTAGTGTAATGTGACGACGTTGCAAAAGAGTGACATGAGAACTGATTGGGTTGCAGTTCAACATGTCCTCTTAACAGTCAAAAAGAATTGAATTATCATTTTGTTCGAATTTTTGGAACTAAGAACAGAAGTATCAAAACTAATGGAGTGTGTAGTGAATGTGAAGGAAGAAGCAATTTTCAAGTTCAGTTTAGTATGAACCCATCAAATTCTCCTGAGCACACACCTAATACTGTGCAGTGCATGAATTATATATGAAACAGAGACAGATATCTACACAAGATTAAGAAAAAGGTTGCTTACTTGAAATAGCTTGGCTATCTATCTCCATGGCTTCTGACTGACTGATATAATTTGTTGCATTGGGCGTTTTTTTACTGGATCTTTGGATGGAAGCTCTAATGTCTACAAACAAGTCATCCTCAAGAGATTCCACTGTAAAATTATCATTTTCAAGAGTGGATATCGAATCAATAGACCTCCTCATTTCCTCTTCAATTCCAGGTAATAAATGATTTTTATCCTTTTCAGCTCCTTTAATCATGGTGGACAATTCTTCGGGGTCTAGAACACCTGAAATTTTCGAAACAAATTTGCATATGACAGCAAAAATGATTAGAGTACAACCATACACTAGACTCACGTCTTGAGCTTCAATGGACAAACAATACCTGCATTACTGAAGAAGGCACTATCCCATGCTAAACTTTTACGCAAATTACACCTTCCATTTCTTTGTGCTTTTTCAGGATCAGTTGATTCGCAGAGTTCAGGCATGTGGTCATCCACGTCAATTCCAAGAGTACAGTTCACTTCCATTTTAGGACCCATAACTCCTGAAAATTCACATGTTTTTGGTTCTGATTGATTTCCTGAAAAGGATTCAAGTACCATTATATCAAAAATTCCTTGCTAAAAAAAAATGAGAAAATGAGACATAGCGTCAAGACTACCTCAAATTATTCTCTTATTTATGTTCGGGCATTTCTATGGTATAATGTTTTCAAGAAAAACGCATTCTATGCCCCCAAGAACCCGACATAAAACAAATCTAGTGAGCTAAATTTCAACAAAATTTCATATAAAGACTGGAATTAAATTCAAACATATACCAATTCCCAGCTCCGGAACCTCAATCTGTACTCGATTGCATATAACATAGGGCAAAATTTGCTGAGCACGTATACATAACATACAGAAAAATGCGCATACAGTCATCGATGAATCAAAATTACGCGTATACGCATGCAAACTAGATGCATCTACACTAATTAAGGACCTGAACCTGAAAATCGATTGTCGTTTTGAGACGACAGATTCATGAGACTGAGGGCTTCGGCTGCAAGATCGATCTTCTCCGAATTCTCCATTTCTTGGTTAAATTGATAAATCAGAATCTTTTCCGTGTAGATTCAAGAATTTGTATTTGCAATTGCGAGCGTAGGAGTCTAGGAGAGAGGCAGAGGCAGAGGGGGCAATAGCAAGGAGAAAAAAGGAAAGAGATGATGAGAGAGCGCAATAGGGAATTTTTGAACTGCCGAAGAGGCGGTTTTCTCCTAAAAAAAAATAACCTTCAATAGTTTTTTTCAAAAAAAAAAAAAACTGAACAATGCAGTCTGTTTCTTTTTGGTACCAGACATTTTAATGAATCGTGCTACACGAACTACTCGATTGACACTTTGAATGATTGAACACATATACATTGGGGGTCGGACATTATTTTATTCCCGCATGACTCACACGCAATGTGAGGGTCGATCATTCGAGGTGTCAACCATTTTCGAGTAAACTGGCATTACTCAATTTTAATAGACTGTATGAAATTTTAAAAATAAAATTTTTAATTTTGATGTTAAATTACAATATTAACCTTCAAAACAAATTATAGTAATTAAAAATTTATAATATAGTAGGTGTTTTGGTCAATTGCCCGACACCAAATAGCAATAGTTAATTAATTATCCTATATATATATTCTACTCATTTTTAACCACATATTTTTTAATAAAATAATATTTTCCATTACATCAATAATTTTTCTTTCTTTTTCAATCACATATTCCCCATCATATCAAACAAAAAAATACATTCTTGTGAAAATAATATGGCTCAAACAGGGGCTGAATATGAAAAAAAAAAAGGTATATAGCAATTTAAAATCGAAAAAAATGTTATGTTTAGATTTGAAAAAATCTCTAACTATTTTATGGTTTGGTTTGTATTTGAATTTTTCTTAAAACATTTTATTGGCTCAAACAGGGGCTAAATAAAAAAAAAAAAAAAAGGTATATAGCAATTTAAAATCGAAAAAAATGTTATGTTTAGATTTGAAAAAATCTCTAACTATTTTATGGTTTGGTTTGTATTTGAATTTTTCTTAAAACATTTTAAGATTCTTGGCAATTGAGAAAAAAATGAGTTTTGAATAGTAATGTTAGGAGAATGCGTGGTTAAAAGTAGGAAAAGTTTTATTGTGTGAATGTGTGATTAAAAATGATCATATAGCAAATCATAAAATGAATTAATAAATGTCAAACAGGCACTAAATAATTTGATTTGAAAGTCTAACAAAATTCGATCCAATCCAACCATTTACACCTATGTGCCAGAGAATGAAAATCAGTGTTTTGTGTCCTTTCTCCCATAACATGTTTGTCAAGTGTTTAAAATATAAATGAGTGATAAATAAGTAAGTAGTAATTGTATGTCTCACAAAATGCGTGAATAAAAAGTGATTTGATCGATAATAAATAATTTACAAATATTAGCCAAAATATGAACATATCTGGATAGTTTCTGGAAGTGTTTTATCTGATTAGAATATCCACTACAGGAAGATGGTCTAAAGTCCATGTTTAGGAAGTAAAAAGTCAGCCAAATGGATCTTTACAGGATGGCCTCAAAAATCAAGGGACCTCATAAAAGATAGGCCCAAATCCTACTTAGTCCGAAACTCGTTCAATCACTATGAAAGGGAATTGAAAAGGCATTGATAAAGCATAACCAACAATAGGCAAGGCAAAATCTCATTCAAAATCTGACATTGACTCGAGTTCTTTTTCAGGTTTCTTTCTATGAGGGTGTTTGATAGAGATTAAAATTGGATTAAAATTGAGAAATTAGTCGTTATTGTTGACTTTTATTAGACGAGTTAGATCCAATAACGGCTATATTTTCAATTTTAATCGCTCTCAAAAAAGCCCTAAATTAGGTTAGGGTTTTTTTTTTCTCATTACCGTTTTTGTATTTTGAATTTCTATTTGATGCATGTCTTGTTTTTGTTCTTTGCTTCTTGTTTTTGTGAAATGAAGGGTTCTGTTGAGTTTCGAACCTCTGACCACTTTGAAAGTGTGCTTCCAACAATTTTCATTGTACATGTAGCATGTTTGAACAAAATTCGATCCAATCCAACCATTTACACCTATGTGCCAGAGAATGAAAATCAGTATTTTGTGTCCTTTCTCTCATAACATGTTTGTCAAGTGTTTAAAATATAAATGAGTGATAAATAAGTAAGTAGTACTTGTATGTCTCACAAAATGCGTGAATGAAAAGTGATTTGATCGATAATAAATAATTTACAAATATTAGCCAAAATATGAACATATCTGGATAGTTTCTGGAAGTGTTTTATCTGATTAGAATATCCACTAGAGGAAGATGGTCTAAAGTCCATGTTTAGGAAGTAAAAAGTCAGCCAAATGGATCTTTACAGGATGGCCTCAAAAATCAAGGGACCTCATAAAAGATAGGCCCAAATCCTACTTAGTCCGAAACTCATTCAATCACTATGAAAGGGAATTGAAAAGGCATTGATAAAGCATAACCAACAATAGGTGAGGCAAAATTTCATTTAGAATCTGATATTGACTCGAGTTCTTTTTCAGGTTTCTTTCAATATTAGGTTAGGGTTTTTTTCTTTCTCAATACCGTTTTTGTATTTTGTATTTTTATTTGATGCATGTCTTGTTTTTGTGAAATGAAGGATTCGTTCTTTGCTTCATGATTTTTTGAATTAGGCGTTTGTTGTTTTTTGTGAATTAGTGGTTTTCCGTGAATTAGGGGCTTGTGTTCAAGTGGGGACAATGAGCAATGGAAGCTTGTCAAGTTATTACCATTGAAATTCAACATTGAAAATTTTTTAAGGTTGAAAATTTCTATCGGGATTTCGCTAGAGAATTTGTTCAAGTCAAGGAACAAATTCTCAGTGTTCATCATATTCCACCCTAAAAGGCTGAAAAGAAAATCATATTATAAAGATCTACAAAGTCTCTAAAGCACTCTCAATACCAAGTATACTATAAGTACTCATAAACTAGAAGAGAAGATACTTTGCTCCTAATTATTATGTTGGGTTTTGATACTCAATAAATCCGGGCTATGATGTTAAACCGTTTTGTTGGATTAGTCTTCATAGGCCTCGACCGATGATTGAAGTGGAATGTCGACACCACAATAAATGAACCATCCCGACACCCTAAGTGGGTCATTTGAAGTAGCCTAAT
>CAIGRS010061275.1:0-11293 GCA_903798395.1 Fraxinus floribunda | reverse complement strand
ATATTTTTAATTAATTAAATCTATAGCTGATTTTTGAATTTTCAAACTATTTACATTACTTTTAAATTGAGGTAAAGAATACACCTTACATATGAACTTTTCCCAATAATTAATATTGTTCATGACCCATTTATATTACCCTTTTGGATGGCTTTGAATCTTGGTCTATTTAACCTCTTTTATTAGCCCAACTAAATTAACATAGCTTATATATATAGTGTTTTTGCCCTAACCGTTTTATGGGTGATTTGTGTGAGAAAAGGAGAAAGAAGCTGTGTGTGAAAAAGAGAAACCGGCAGCCCCTTTTGAAGAGAAAAAACATGTGGCTTCCCTTGGATTTAGTCTCAATTATTGCTTCCTTTCATTGTTTTTTTCTTGCCTTTGTGACTACAAATCATCATCATTATCTTATCCTTTGTGGATGAGATTGGGGAGCAACCGAGGTGAACATATTGATTGTGGGTTGGAGCCGTTTGGATTGGTTGTTTGATAAATCACTACACAAATATATATACATACGGTATAGGTTTGATTCTTTTATTGGATGGCATATCCATTATTACACATGTAAATCTTAATATTTTATGTGATTAAAAAAAAGTAAGAAAAAGTTTGAATTTATGTGTAAAATATTTTATTGTGTGGTTGAAAATGAGTATGAGAAATAAAGAATTATATTTAATTAAAAGTGAAACAAACAGGATCTGATTGATTTGAGTGTCAAATGACCTCCACCACCAACATATGTTACGTTTTGTAAAGTCACATGGCGATACTTTTAACAATTTTGTGAAATTAGAATATTTGCGGAATCCGATATTAACGCTGTTCATTATACTAACAATTGCTGTTATAATCAAAGTCAATAAACGTAGTGTCCAGAGACCAAACATCTACGTACCGTAATGAGTTGCATTATTTTTCAATCAAACCAATTTCCCCGGCAAACTACAAAATTTTAGGGCTTTTTTATTATAATCTGGTTGCATTAAATTATAATTAATTTTTAATTAAGTATAATTGATTGTGCATCTTTTATCATCTATAAATACCAATGCGTTTTTGGATTATCATAAAATAAAATGGCAACATCAATTAAGATGATTAAATTCAGCATTTTTCTCATGGTGATGATCTTAGGGTTGTGGGCTGCTCAAACCACGGCTCGCGTACTATCTGAGTCCTCCATGTTAGAGGAACACGAGCTGTGGATGGCACGCTTTGGACGTGTTTACAAAGACAATGTCGAGAAAGAAGAGCGTTTCAAGATATTCAAAAACAACGTAGAGTTTATTGAAGCTTTTAATAAAGTCGGAAATCGGCCTTATAAGCTCGGGATTAACGCATTTGCTGATCAAACAAATGAAGAATTTAGGGCAGCTAGGAATGGATTAAAGATGCCCTCAAAGAAGAAATCATCTGAAATTACATCATTTAAGTATGAAAATGTGACTGCAGTGCCTTCTAGCATGGACTGGAGGAAGAAAGGGGCTGTCACCCCAGTAAAGGATCAAGGACAGTGTGGTAATTGACCTAACTCAGCTTTCTTATCGTTAAATTATTTAATCTAAAAGTTTAAGTTGTACATCGTCACTACTTCCCTCACGTGCATAAGATTCATTTTGACTGAAAACTTGAAATATATGAAGTTTCCAACATTTTCAACACTCCCCTTCACAATTAAAAATTTATAGATTTTATCTTCAACGCGTCTTGTAACATGCACGCTATATTAATTTTTTGATCTAGAACTTCGACATATAGGAAATTCTCGTTGAATTTTCAACACGCCCCTCATAACCAATATTAGACTTGTTTGGTGTGTATTTTGGGATTAAGAATGTATTTTTACTGTTGATGTGATGAAGAATATGTTGTTAAAAATAAAGGAAAAGTTATTGATATTATTAAGAAATATAGTATTATTTTATTTTATTTTATTGTTTATTAAGGGTATAATAATCTTTTTGGTTTTCTCTATTTTAGACTATATATAGTCTCTTTATATTTAGGTTTTGTATTCACTTTTCATTATGCAGGATTAATGAAACCCTAGCCTCTTTTTTTTTTTTTGATAGAAAATATTATCTTATTGAAGAATGTATGATTGAAAATGAGTAGAAGAACGAGAATGAGAAAAATAATGTGGCTCAAATTAAACAGGAGTTTAATTTATATTTCGTCTTCAACAGGAAGTTGCTGGGCATTTTCAGCAATTGGAGCCACAGAAGGTATTAATCAAATAACAACAAAGAAGTTAATCTCACTATCCGAACAAGAAATAGTAGACTGTGACAAAACAAGTGAAGATCAAGGGTGTGAAGGGGGATACATGGAGGATGCCTTTGAATTTATTGTAAAAAACAAAGGAATTGCCACTGAATCTACATACCCTTACGCGGCTACAGATGGTACTTGCAACAAAAAGAAGGAATTATCCCATGCAGCAAAGATTCTAGGGTATGAAAAAGTGCCTGCTAATAGTGAAAAGGCATTGCTCAAAGCTGTGGCTAATCAACCCGTGTCGGTTTCCATCGACGCCAGTGGAATGGACTTTCAGTTTTATTCCAGTGGCGTTTTCACAGGCGAGTGTGGTACCGAACTCGACCACGGTGTGACTGCCGTTGGGTACGGGACGACTAGTGATGGTACAAAGTATTGGTTGGTTAAGAATTCTTGGGGAAGCAGTTGGGGAGAGGAGGGGTATATAATGATGCAAAGAGACATTGGTGCTAAAGAAGGGATTTGTGGTATTGCAATGGATTCTTCATATCCATCTGCTTAGAGTTGTATGCGCTGTGTGTAAATTTCTTGCATGAATCTTGTAAAATATGTTGTGATTGCTGCAGTTTCTTCTGTACAAAACTTCATTAATGGAACTGTCAATGCCTTGTTTATACTAAAAATATGTTTTTTCATGTTGATTAATTGATGATATATTTCCTCTTATAATTAGCATCGAAATTTTACAAAAAAGTCGAGTTCTTGTATGAATTTGGATGCAATATCACTAGAATAACTCGAGTTTTCATATTAGTGTACATCAAAAGGACAACTAAACATAAAAAATCTTTATGTAATTCAGACTAAACATTCATTTGTCACATTTTATTTGAAAATCAGTTTTCCTCAAACTCATTTTTAATCTCACATTTTTCCAATAAAATAATTTTAGACATGTACCTTAAATTTTCCGTACTTTTTACCTACATATTCTAATGGGAAAAAAAATATTTTTCACTTCAAATTTATCTCCCAAACAAACACTAAGAAAAGACCTGCAGCACTAGGCATCATATTTACTCAGGGTTACCAGTGGAGGTTCTTGTAGGGCCCGTAGATGGACATCAAGTGTGACTATACGTTGCGATAAGAGAATTGTTCAATTTATCTTATTAAATATGACAAATTAAATTTTCCGAGCAAATCAGAGACCAATGACAAAGATTGGGTACGGTATTTGAATCGGATATAGTATTGAAGTGGCTTGACAAGACAGGAGTTGGGTGAAAAGGTGTTGATGAAATTCCTGAATCAATGTGGTGGAGTGGAGCGCATTGATTGGTAGGTACTCAAGTGTTGGGAGTTGGGACAGTTAATGAGGATTTGGAGTTGTCAAGGGAGATGCAAAGGGCCGAGGTGGTGACGGATGAGGCGAAGGTGGCATCTGATACCAGTGAAACGTCGTGTCCTTCATAATTCAGGTTGAGCCTCGCCATTTGAAATTAATCGTGTGCTATTGGTGTGTGCTCAAGGAAGGCTAGTTTCTAAGGGGGACTTTATGGCTGCAGAGAATTAAATTATACTGAGTTTGCATGCATCAATATCAGATTGGGCGGAAATGAGCCGTGATAGGGAACAGATGGAAAGATAGAAGCAGTAATGCTGTACCGGGATGCAGCTCCATTGAAATTAGGCGGTTCTGTGCACGAGTTTGTAACAGGTCTCTGGTTTCACCCCGAAGCAAAAAGATTAGGGCCTGAGGATGCGCCTTGGATTTCAGCGTCAGAAGTGTTGCATAATGCCAAAGTTGAACTACTCAATTCGATGTTTTTATGACATCAAATGCTTGAAAAACAGAAAGAGGAAAACGAAAAATAAGAGAAAAAAAAAAAAGGAACAAAGTTATGATTGAAATGACAGCGAAAGTTGTTTTTATTACTGGGAAACAGTAGCTGTTACACGTGATCACTCATTTTCCACCACCTCTCAATGCAATACAAAAGGTTCCTCTAAAAAAGGACTACAAGCGTGTATTCATGGAGGCCCTTATAAAATGGTGATACCTGGGGGCTAAAATACTTATAAATCTTAACCTAATTAGACTTGAATTTCAATTGGCCATCTGAACATTTCCTCATTGGGAACAGGGATTGTCAAAGTCACCAAACCGGTTGCATCTTCATAATTAAACTGGGTCTCGGTATTGCCAACAGTGCATTTTAGTGGGCGCTGAGAACAGTAAACCCCAAAGAGACCAGCCCCCCTGACCTTGAGAACTACAGTAGCTTGTGGTGACCTGTCCGAGCTTAAAGGCTCATCGAAGGCAACATCTCCATGGACTTCACAATGGGCTTTCTTCTGAGATGCCAAGTGGACTTCACAATGCTCCACGGCACCACTAGAGTTGAACATGTTGAGCAGACCAATTGGGGCAAATGAAATGTTTGCTGTAATATCCTGTGTAAAGGCAATAGATTCGTAAGGTTCATTTATCCATTGAATAACTAGAACTAATGTGACCACAGTGTTATTCTGTATAGAAACTCACCGTCACAGGACAAAAGTGGTAAAGTTCATACTCGAGAACTTTGAGCGTCACAGGCAGCGAAGCACCTTTTGGTAACCGAACTACCTCGCCTGATCTATAGGCATACACTACTGCATCTCCATTCCACTCTGGTCCAGCAATTTGGGCTATGGAGTCTACATCAGTGGCTTTGACAGAACCGGTTAGAGTACCTGGAGAGGCATCGTGAATACGTGTCTTCTTTTCGACCTTGCACCAACCAGCACCTTGACAATTGAAGACACCAACAACTCCCGAACATTTATTAACGTTCCAAATTTTAAGCACGCTGCATTATATTGTAGCATTGAAGTGTGTTTTATTATCAGATTAACAAAATAAATTGGAAGTGAAATTCATTATCTATTTAGATGCTCAAAGGATGAGATAGCTGAAATGAAGTTGCAAACCTGGTCCCGTCTCTAGCTGGATCAGCAAATAGACAGTCGACTGTGGGTCGGCCTGGCAATTGTGCACGGAGAACCGATCCATCAGGCAGCACCAGCTTTTTTAAAAGCTCGAAGTTGTGGTTACCAGGCTTGTCACTGAATTGCGTGAAGAATGGGATTTCATAATAACTATGTTATTTTGACTACAAAGGCATTACAGTGGATAACAAAGACGGAACATAATAATACCTGACATAAATTGTGCATCCGCCCACAGCTCTAGCAGCAGCATGATAGTCAGCAGCTGGGTGTAAGCTCTGTATATGTTGTTCACAAATCAGGAATCTCAGGTATATACATCATAGAATTCTAATCAACATCCAAGAGGAAAACAGGTCGAATACATTTGACTAATTAATGTTGGAAATACTTACGTGGAACATATCCCAATCAGGTTGCATGAATTCTCCTAAGAATAGCGTGTTGTAAGCCACGGAAGAAATGTGGATGGTGTGAGATGCAGGATCACGAGGCCAAAAATCATCAGAAGCTCTAACTACAGCAGTCTGCTTAGCACTGTAGATCCCGTCAGTATTATGACACATGCAAGAAATGCATCCATTGTCTGGAAAATTCCTTGCTACAGAGGCCTCGAGTGCCTGATGGTAGCTTCGTGTAAGAGAAACTCGACCTCCATGGCCAGCACCCAGAGTTTCTATGATATTCTGCACATCGACTTTGACTCCATCTACCCCACATGAAGCCAGATAGGCATGAAGCTCATTGTAGAAATTGAAGACCTTCTTTGGGTGCACCAAACCCAAGCCATGAACCGCAAGACTGTCCATAACAATGTCAGGTTGGTTTCCTAGTACCCCTGGAGACGACACGGGGTATGCTAAGGCAGCGTCATAATGTTCCATGCCCGGACCAGCAGGATGCACTCCACCCCAGTAACCTGCTAAAGCATGCCATACATAAACATTCCTGCAGCCAAAAGGAAAAACAGAAAAAGAAAATATTAGTGAATAGCATGTCAATATGCAGCAACTAGCATTTTCCAATTTTGGGCCCAAATTATACGTACAAGGACTCCATGGGAGAATCAAAAATGGATATGAAATAAAAGTAAAAGAATTTTGCACAATTGAAGAATGGCTCATTAAGATACTTGGAAACTTACTTGACATTATGATGTTGCTTGGCTTCTTCAACGACATGCTTCAGGCCTGATCCCAGGTCGACGAGTTTTCCATTCTTCTGAAATTTCTCGTTCTCTTTTATTCCTGTTAGCCTGTTTGCAAACCTGCAAATTAAATAGAAGCATTGTAATAAGATGTCAAGAAATCAAATTACTAAGCTAAAGTATAGTAAATTGAGCAAAAACTAGATTTCTTACTGAGCTCCTTCTTGTACAACACAATTGGGGTCTTCCTTGGCCACATTACCAATCTGTTGCCAGCCATCATCTATGATCAAGAAACGTGGTGGTGTTCCTCCATCAGATAAGCTGCCACCAAAATTTAGTAAATTTATCCCCATTTACAATTACTTGCTTCTCTTCTTTATTGTTTAGAACAAGGAGATAACAGGATCGACAGGTTTTACCTCTTAAGGCCTTCATCAACACCCTCGGCGGTCACATCGGTGTAGAAAGCATCCCATGTGCACCAGCCGAACCAGTCAAGAATAGAGGGCAACTATAAACGAGGACAAAAAAAAAACAGTAAATAGAAGTTAGAGCCATTCATCTTGATAACAATCAAATCAAGCAATTCTAAATCACTTAATTGAAGAATAGAATTTACCTTTTTCTTCTCTCGGTGATGAAAAGTTTGCATGTGTTTTTCAACAGCTCTGTTTCACACAAAAAGGAAGGCCATATATCAATAAACAATGCAATGCAAGACAAGACAACATCAATATGCAAGCAAGTACTTCAACAAATGAGTAGTTGAGAATTAGAGCTACAAAGTCTATACTAAATACCTTGTTCTTCCCCAATACATCTGAGTAAGTAAACTTTCAATTCATGCACATTTTTCATTTTCCTACCGTCTGTTTTTTTTGTGGGGGGTGAATGTGGAGTGTGTTGGGGGAAAGGTTTGATTGCCAAGGACAAGCAAGGACTTACTTCACAGCCTGGTTGATGACTTCAAAAGGATTTGTCCCAGCATGCATATAAACAAGATTAAGTCCTTGGTTGGTTTCAACAGCAATATCTCCTGCAATAAAATCACACCACAAAGAAAACAAGCTCGTGTCGGTTTTTGGAAGTCATTCCCTTGTAATTTTCTTCCCCAAAATTCAATAAACTCCATTAATGTTCATGCATTTGATGACAGGTGAGTAATGAATTTCTTCATATCAGTGGAGTTCGCAGTTTAACAACGTCACCCCACCATACAGGACTCTTGATCTCCATTTTTATGCCGAATGGATGGACGGGCTTAACAGTGGATTTTGCCTAATGGATGGCAAAGTAACGAAGCATGTGGCCTATGGGGGATACACCACATATGTCAATGCATGTAGCATACACCAAATACTTTCTGATGCCATGAGCTACTCACCACTCTCAAGGCAGATCTCCAACTCATTCTTCTCATTGCCTTGCAGAACGGCACGGAACTGGCCTTCAAGGAGTGGCAAGAAGACGGTATAAATGGTTGGGGCATCTTCATGTTCGCCTTCCGTAGTGTCTTTGCTCTCCATGAGCATGAATTGGGTCTCTAAAGGAATGTCCTTCCCACATGTTCCCATTCTCTGAGTCATCCACCACAGCTTGAAACGGAATAAACTCAAGAAGCGAACACCCCTGTTACAGAATTGAATTAGAAGATCTGCACTATCATGTTTTAAAATATTATTGTGTGTTGCTAATTTTTCCGGAATGTAAATGGCAGTTTATTCTATCCTATGACATGTTAATATGCGTCAAAGTATGAGTAATGTACAAATTCCCATCTATCCTGTGACATGTTAATGTGTCAGTGGATAAAATATGAGTAATGTACAAATTCCCATCTGTTCTTGAAAATGTGAATGCCTACACGACAAGAGTATATACTGCATAAAGCACAGGACACAAATATGGAACTCATATTATCTACACTAATGACGTTCTAGATTTTTTATTTTTTCTCAAAGTAGTTGTGAGAGATAAAAAGCAAGTTTCATTTGCAGCACTTGATTATTGGAAGGAGGGAAGGGGCAATTGAGGTCAGGAAAATAGAGTAACAATCTCAAATCGGACTTAAAACAAAAACGATGGAAAATCCTGTCCCCCACCCCACCCCCGGAACGATTAATTGTTCTATTTGCCACCCACAACTTATGAAGTCGAGTTCAGAGGGATAATTTTGTACCATGACTTTTCTCCCAAAAGAAGATGATAATGTACATCGAAGGGGAGTAGGTTCAAACAAATAATCAAGTTCAAATAATAATACCCTACAGATCTCATGGATGGATTACATTCTTAACTTTCTCCCCTGCTAAAAGAGTAGTATTTTCTATAAAGGAACCAGTTTACAGAGTACATTAGAGGAAGTTTTGAAAAAGATGCAAGATCAACTAGTACGACAGAAAAAATGTTGCGAATTAATTTTACTGAATCCTATAACTGGAATTTTGAAGAGTTAAATAGGAATTCACTTCAAACAACCAGGCAATGAATCATTTCAGATAACTATCTCAGAAAAGATAAATAAAATGGCTCAGTGCTTACTCCAAGACACCGACGGGGAAGACGTGCAGGCTTTTTCTATTTGAAGCTGTAGCACCAATGAATGCACCAGTAACAAGTCCCCCGCCTGATCCTGGGGTCAGTGCAATGTTGTCAGGCACTCCAGTGAGTATGGTCTTCCCATGAACCACAAGATTCCCATCATTGACCGAGATTTTAGGTGTAATCGTCATATTTGCACGCTCAGCTACTGCCTGGCTGGTAAACTAAAACCAAGCAAAACAATAAGCATAACTTAAGAAACCAAACAGCAAAGGAGCAACCATATTGAGATCTAAATAAGGACAAAGATCAGATCACAACTAAGACCTAAAATTAATCTCAAAATTAAAAAACTATTAATTGCTTTTATTATAGAGAATAAAATCTTTCCCATGAACAGCAAAATTAAAGACTGGTAGGCATGATATCATCAAAACATGAGCTTTCTAAAATATGATTTGCAAGGAGAATTAACACAGAGAATACACATGTAATCAGCTTATTAATCCTCAGCGTAACATTCGTGCTGACTTAATTCCCCAAATAGCATCTGTTGACATATTGATCCATCTGACTAATTGGCATTGTTTTGAGAAACTTAAGTCCGAACAGAGGAAGCTGGTCAATGGTCATTCAAGCAAATTAGTGAATTACCAGTCCATTAATAATGTTCTTGGAAAGGTTCTTTAATTAAGATTTACCTTAACTGTATCTGAAATCAGACCTCTCCAAAATGTAAAACCTATCTGGAACCAAATAATTACTTAATCCATCTTAAAATTCTAAGATTAAGGAAAGTTCACATTACCACTTCACTAAATCATAGATCGGGATTACAAGCTATCATTAGAGGACAACAAATTATAAGAGCTTTCCACCGTGGAATTAAGTATTTTAAGATTTTACTAGCAAACAAATTTCGAATTAAAAGCTAGAAATAGCTCTTAACTTCATGAATATTGTTGCTGGACCACCACACCGAGATCAAGATCTGCTTTAGATCTAACTTTTGAACTTTTGCGAAAGCTTTAAGTAACATCGAGAAATAAAGGAAAAGAAAAGTTTAAAACCAGAAAGAAAATTGAAATTTCCATGAAAGCGACAAAAGGGAGACAAACTTTCGAAGTCTTTGATGAAATCCCACAAGAGTTGAAAACGGAAAAGCACAGAAATGACCAGATTCATGAAAGCGATCATACACAGTTACTGAAATCTCTGAAACAAATGATTTTAAAATATTTCTAATTTCTGAATATTATAAGAATATAAGTTACTGCTATGTATAAACAAAACAAATTGAAATATTTTAATTCCAGATACTCAATTCGACGTCGCTAACTCATAGCTCAAGTCCACAGTGTCGAAGGGGGTAAATTTGAAGAAAAGTCGAGGGCAAAATAGTCAGTGACCAAAAAAACGAAGAAGATCCACCGTTAGAAACTGGCGAGAAGTACAGAAAGGGTGGCAGATAATAATAAATTTAAAGAAATCCGAGGTAATAATCGTCAGAAAAATCATTCCAACAGCTAAATTACCGGAATTAAAATAATTCTTGAACCCATTGACGCCAAATGCCATCTTAAAGCTTCAGAAAAACTAAGCAAAAACACAGGTATAAAAATAAGCGCTTCTTTCAAATCACCTCCTAAGAGTTTCAAATTCTTCAGAAAAATGAGAGTAGGATCTGAAGATCGCTTCGCAGGCGAAATGGAAGCTCGGTGTACGTTCAAATTCTTCCGAGAAAATAAATCAGAAATTGTAGTTCGGTACTTAGGCAAAACGAAAGTTTGACGAGCAATCGTATTCATATAATTCTTGCAAAAATCACAGCAAAAAAGTGCTCAGGTGGTATTACATAAACCTGTAAATAGACCTCAAAATCAATAATTCTTCAAAACAAAAAAATTCCTCACCGAGTTACTTCGATTCTTCATACATAGGTCCACCAATAAATTCAAGTAATTAACAAAATTCAGCAAAGAAACATTAAAAAAAAAAAAAACTCACCTTTTTTTAACGCTAACCGCTTCAAAAAGTAGCCTCAAAGCTCTCAAACCTCAACTAGCTCGATAAATACTTCAGCAAAAGCGCATTCCACACAGGAACACAAGCTTCTTTAGAAAGAGAAAATGAAAATACGAGCTCAAAATGGTGAACAATGGATAGCAGAACAAATTCAGGACGAGTTCGAAAAGGAAACAACTGGGGTTTTATATACACAATTGAGCTTAAACGTCGAGCATTTTTTTCGTCACCAAGCTAGTGAAATGATGACACGCGTAGAAACGCCCGATGCTTAGATCATCTGAAAATGGATATTTTGCATGGATAATATTTGGATCATGCTATTTGTACCATCTTCCCTACACTTTGGTTTACTCGGTC
>CAIGRS010061260.1:0-10165 GCA_903798395.1 Fraxinus floribunda | reverse complement strand
TATTGCCAATAGACCCTTTTTAGCAACATTTATCAACAAATGTTGCCGGTTTAATGTTACGAATGACTCTTTTTGTTGTAGTGAGTGTAAATGTTGTCACGTAACAGAGTATAAAACAATCTGTAATGGAGAGTATAAATGTAGCAAGGTTGGACATGCCATAGCAGTCCTGGGTCAACAAGTTGTCTTTGTACAAAAGTAGAAAATGATGCTTGTACCATTTGAAATGAGTTGTCATTCTACTAGAAGAGTACTAAATAGTTGGTTATGTGCTTGTACCATAATTTTTTTTTAATGCATGGCGTAGAAATGATGCTTAATGCTTGGACAACGTAAATTATATCGATGATAGAATTAGTTAGTTGAAAGATAAGAGATATATCATCTGCAACTTCACACTATCACCAGGTTTTACTCATTGGATGTTGTTGTCCTTTAAGGTGAATTGGGAAGAGAATCAATAGAAGTATAATCAAGAACACCAAAAAACTTTGAAAAAGGCTCAAGCATGTGTTCATTGTCCTCAAATGATATTTGCCCCCTTTAGGATTAATTTTGGTATTTAAAGGGGTTCTGGACAAATGATTTGTAGGATTGAATCAAGTATTGTTGAAGAAAACACTTAAAACATTAGTGTTTCACTTCCAAAACTTATAAAACACTAATGGGGTATGAATATGCTTAGAGGATTATGAAAAATCTCTTTCAAGTGTGGAATTAATTGTTGTATCAAGTGTTTGAAAAATAAAAAAACTATCACCTATCTATAATTTTTCATTAGTACATCACGTAATGGTCCAAATCTTCATAAAAAGTTGGACAACTTTTTCACCAAAAACCACTTGAATGGAACCATGAAATCAGCCTCACATAATGGCTTGATGCTTTTTAGCCATGGTAAATGCAAGTGGGTGCCATGCGATTGCATGGAAATTAGCCCATGCGATTGCATCTTGCGTCCCACTAATTCATTCTTGTTCCTCAATTCAATTCCTCTTGGGCTCAATAATAGTCCCATTTCTACCATAATGAGGACCATTATCATTTTAAATAAATTATAACAATCCCTCATTCATTCAAAATTATATTGATCATATATAGCAACGCTTATACATAAGAATTAGATGTGTTTCAATTTGAATCTAATCATAGTGTAATTCCCACCATGTGTCATCGAAATTTTAGGTTGTACGATAGCTTTGAACCAGTTACCTTATGATAATACAGGTGAAAACACAAATGTTTCATGTATTCACAAGTTTCTCAAACTCGCTTATAGCTAATAGAGCCTTGAGCTCATCCTATTCGTTAAGTTTTTAAGATAAAACTTGAACTCTCTATGAAAAGGTATTATCTTCTAGATAAAATTGTTTCAGTATTTTTATTACTTTTAGAGATATTTGTACTTAGTACTTGTAACACCCCCCAAATTTCAATACCTAGATTTGGACATATTATCGTTTAACTTTTTCCTAAAGTCATAAATGTGGAATGATTAAGTTTTTCCTTGACATAATAAATATCAATGACTTATTATTTTAAAATAATTATGCATAATAAATATGATAGTACTGTGTCCGTATCACCACAAGTCGTCATCTCAAATCATCTTACCTTCATCATCTGAAATGGGAGAGATAACGTGGAATGTGTTAACACTTAGTAAGCAAAGCCCATATATATAATGTATGCTTATGAATTACTTTAAAATAAAAGCATTTCTCAATATGTATCCCCATTTTTTTCATTTCTTTAAAAACCTTAACATTGACATCGTGAGCTCACTTAATGTATCGCCTAGTCAATCAAAATGGAGAGGGCAATTATTATTTGAAACTCAATTATTTCTACCAGTAGTACCACAGAGTGATTAACATTAACATTATCAATGAACGTTAGTCGGGTGAATTGGTCCCCAGATCGTATTACCCATTCAAACCTTTCATGGCATAGGCATACAGCTCGTAATAAAAACATTTGGAATGCATAATCTTTTTGAAATAGTCCTTAACTCCTTGACATTTGAAAACCTTTTATTCATTGAAACTTCATGTATGTTTATGTATGCATTGGCATGTATGAATCCGTGGTGAGAAGCAATTATGGTGTAAGACATAAATATCAAATATCATGTCCACATAAGGGTAATTTAACTAACACGTTTATACATTTAACTATATGACGTGCACATGAAATTAAGGAAAGGTTTACTTGAATGCTTAACAATATACTTTTTAGATACCAAGTGGAGATGTCCCTAGCCATCAACAAGATGAATATGCCAATAATCCTAAGCCAGTACGACTTATTTAGGAATTTCAACATACTCAAGTCTTTATTTATTAATATCTATTTTGAATAACTACACAGAAACAACAACATATATAAATTAAAGGTGTACAAGAGAAAGTAGACAAATTAATTACAGCAAGCAACGTTTTTACTTGGTTTCCATTCTCACTTTCTAGAGACACATAAAGCATTAAAGTAAAGCTTCAGTTTATGCAATGAACAACACCAATCGATTTTAGGAATTAAGGTGACCAAAGTGATATCAAATCCCAATTTCCATAAAATTAAGGTTGGACCATTTATAATTGGAGGTGCAGTATACATACTGGACAAATATTTAAAATCCCGTTTTAGAAACAATTTTGCAAAAAGAAAAGTCACTAATTATATTAACTAACGATTTCATTTTATCAGCAATAAGTTGCAACAATTTATTATTTGCAAGATACTGATTCTACTCCACTAACGGATTTAATCCTTCAGCTATAGTGAATTGGAATTCTTATGAATTATAAAGACATATGTCCGTGCATACACATGTGTGAATATAATTCTACAACAGACTATATTCAAATAACTTGACAAAGATTTTGCTGTAGGTTCATCATATTATTAACCACCAAACAGACCATAAGATGTGTAACCAAAATAAATTATAAAACCGTGAGGGGTTGCTCAATTGGTCAGGCCTTGGGTTTGCTCCCCAATGGTCACCAGTAAATAAAAAATAAAAAAAAATATAATACATACCTTATTGCGTGGAGTAGTTTCTGATGGTGAAGAAGCAGATACGTTTGACGTCAGAGAAATGCTAGCCAATTTATAAAGGTATAATAAGGTACAATATTGATTCTTGAACCAAATGACGTTTAATTAGGTATGATATCTACGAATTAATTAATAAGTTCCCTATTTTATTCCTGTTAACTTATTTAGTTTTAAATTGGATCGTTTACTAAATTTCCAATTATGTTGTTCAATTATAATTTTTCAAATTAAATAATCCAAAAATAAACTTATCAAGAAAGATATTATTATAACTCGAATTTCACCCAAATACAAGAGTAACCATAAGTCCAAAATGAAACAAATATATCGTATAATTTAATGTCAATATAATAAAATTGTAAATATATTAAAATTGAATTAGTAGGCGCATCAATCATCTTGAACGTCTAAGGCACATTCTGCTATCAAATATATAATTAGTCACGTACAAGATAATTTTATTAATAAGAAATAAACGTAACATTAATAAAATTAATATAGGGCTTTAAAACTTCATCGAGAGCTTTAAAACTACGTGGAAAATATGTGGCTCCACTGTACTAAACTTCATAAAGAGCTTTACAACTCAACCCTCCTTTAAGTAATAACCAGCATTATATAATTATGACATGGTTCTTGCATAATTTATAATCTTGAAACAATTCACTTATCGAATTACTTGTTGTTATCCTTTGAACCCGTGATTATTATTTTTGTAATGACAAGTAGGATTGTCGTCATTGATGAATCTTTTTAGTTTAGGAGTTTCAACTCCATTCTACTTGAAGTAGATATTACTAAATCTCTATTAAGAACTTTGGTTACTGGATACACTAAATTCTCATTTGACCTAACGTGTTTAGAGAACTTATTCAACTCTTGATTAATTTTCTTACGCAGTCATATACTTTCTATTGTATAACTCATTGTGCTTTTGCTAATGTGGGATGACTATCACACATGGTAGATATCGAAGATGTATTCTTTGGTCCAATGTGTATCTCATATAAAGACCTTTAAATCACTCAACTTCTTTCCTAGTGTCAGCTAATGTCACGAATTCGAATTCCCCGGTTGAATGTGTTATGCATTTTTGTTTATTAGATTTCCAAGGAACTACACCTCCTTCAAGAGTAAACACGCAATCTGAAGTAGATTCACTTCCACAAGGGCTAGATAACCGAAAGTTTGGAATATTATAGTCCATGTGGTTTTCCAATGCTCCTTGCTTGGATTACTAGTAAACGTATTAAGTTTACTAATTGCAAATGCTATGTATAGTCTTGTATATTGAATTGCATACACAAGACTCTCTATAGCACTTGCATACTCAATTTGTGGAATAGCTATTCTATTATTCTTTATAAATTAGAACTTCGATTAAGAGAGGTACCAAACTCTTTTATGTTCATGTGCTTGAAATTATTTATCACATTCTCTATATAATGCGATTGACTCAAATAATAATCTCCACTAGTTTTTGTAACTAAGATACCTAATATGGTATGCACTTGTCTAATATCCTTCATCTTGAATGTGGAAAACAAAAACTCTTTGTTTTTTTTTATTCCATTCATTTGATTACTTAAAATCAACATGTCATCGACATACAAGACAAAAAAATATTGCATAATTATCACATAGATTGGAATATAAGCATTTATAAGGACTATGGACACCACATATCTCCACATTTGTATGATATTGTCCACATTAGGCCTAAATCCTCATGAATTTGCTTTTGGGCTTTACCCCCAATTACCAATGGAGATATTGTTCATACTATGATCTTCGTCGCTTCTAGCCAATGTGGAACTTTGGTCGCACACCCAACAATCATTTTCTCAAACATAGGACCACCGAGCCTCCCCTCAAAGGATCATCGATCCGTCGACTCTCTACCAACTAAGATTCTCCACTCTCCTCTTCACAATTTTGGGTTCAGGATATGTCCATGAAGTATCCGAAGAGCACTACCTGACACAAGAGCTTGCTCTATCTAGGTTAACTCATTTTCATCGTGTTAGGGTCAGGACACGTCCATGAAGCATACGGAGCACGCCGCCTATCTAATAAAGCTCATCCACGGATCCCAACGCGAGCAAACCGAGGCTCACCACCTTCGTTCGGCATTCTGAGGAATTCAACCACATAGCTAAGTCGGGGGCTTAGCTCTGATACCATTTGTAAGGACTATGGACATCACTTATTTCCACATTCGACCTAAGCCCTCATGAATTTGCTTTTGGACTTTACTCCAAAAGGCCTCATACCAATAAAGATGTTGTCCATACTTATAAACCCATGATCCTCCCTACTTCTAACTAATGTGGGACTTTGGTTGCACACCCAACATCATTTATATACACTATGTTGTGAGAAGCCAAATAAAATAATCGCTCTCAAATTTCTCATCCTAGTTCTTTGGTGTTTGTATGAAACTATATAATGTTTTTACTAACTTTCACACTTTATGCTCATTTCCGGGTAGAACGAACCCTTCAAGTTGTTCTATATAAAGCTCCTAATCGAGATCTTCATTTAAGAATGTTGTCTTGACATTCATATGATGAATATGCAAGTTATATATGGATGCTAAAGACAATATCATCTTAATTGATGTTATTCTAGCCATGGGTACATATGTATAAAAATAATTTTTTTCATTCCTTTTGTCAATAATATTTAGCTCCTAATCTAGATTAAAAGATATTAAGAGAATCATCTACATTATTTTTTCTCCATTAACAACTGATAGGTTTAGACCCGGTTGATAAATCGACAAGTGCTCATGTATTGTTTGACATAATTGAAATAATTTCATCTTCAATTGCATTTTCCTTGAATATACTATCATGATAAATCAAGCTTCCTTATAGAGTTTAGGATTGGTCTCGTCTTACAAAACAAAAGGTATTGTTCTAATAACATTCTTCTCATTTTCTTCTACTAAGTAAAATGGAATAAGTTGAGAATTAGTTTTATCTGGATGTCTTTTGTTATTCATTGGATGAAACCTCCACTAACTAAGAACCTATTCATATTCGGAACATGTGATACATTTGTTATTGTAATACTTTTATTCGAAGGTGAAGATAATGTCCACATTTTCTTTCCCGAACACTTTGAAGCGGTCTTTATTAACAATTTGTATCTCTTGTTCTCCATTTGATTCATGATAAGTCTTGAAGAGTGACTTATCATATGATACATGTATAGTTATACATGTATCACACCACCAAACGGAAATTTTTCCCTTGATAGCATAAATCTCGCTCACGGTAGCCACAATGCCATCTTTATCAATAGAGTTCACTTTGTCCTATTTCTTGTTTTATTTTAATGTCAACATTTATTTGCAAAATGCCCAAGTTTTCACACACAAAACAATCTCCCTTGGGCTTCTTCTTGTACTTTTTTTAATCATTGTTAGAAGATTTCCTCTTGTTTTATTTGCTGAATGGATCCGTCTTTTCCACGATATTGACCTTGGAAGTTTTTACTCTTTTCTCCTGTCTGCAATCCTTTCTCACTTCGAAATTTCTCGGAATTTGTTCCAGAGAATAATTTTCAGAATTATGAAGAATCTTCTTTCGATATTCGTTCCAAGTCTCCGAAAGTGTAGTAATAATTTCTCCCACTTGAAAAGATTCCTGAAGTTCTATTTTGACTACTCTTAACTTGTTAACAAGAACATGTAATTCATGTATAGGGAAACATTCTCAAAACACATAAAATCAAAATACCTTGATATCAAGAATTTCTTTGTACCTCCTTCTTGGGCTTTGTGTTTGTTCTCCCAAGCATTCATAATCTCTTTCGTCAAAGATGTATTGGTGTTGAGATTATACAACTGATCAGTTAGTGCATTGAGAATTTTAACCGGCAAATCAATTCATCTTCTTAGCGCTTTTGTCTTCCCTCTCTTACGCGTCAGTATCTTTATATGTTGGTGCCAAAAGTGGATCCAAATTAGGATCAAGTATGTAATATTCAACGCCATGAGAAGGAATCTCAACTTGTCTTGCCACTAAGTGAAATTTGTTCCTCGAATCAATCCAACTAAACAAGATCTTAATTCATGAGCTTGATTTTCACCAGGGTGTCTCATTCTCTTTACAAATATCATTTGGGATTATTGGTGAATATTATTATTTAAGTGGAATGTAGAAGATAACAAAAAGTAGAAGTATAATCAAGAACACCAAAAAACTTAGAAAAAAAGGCTAAAACATGCGATCATTGTCCACAAACGATATTTT
This sequence comes from Fraxinus floribunda, assembly GCA_903798395.1. NCBI lineage: Eukaryota > Viridiplantae > Streptophyta > Magnoliopsida > Lamiales > Oleaceae > Fraxinus > Fraxinus floribunda. The sequence goes on along the minus strand of CAIGRS010061260.1, from coordinate 2,843 downwards.
CCCTACCTAGGACTAATTTCCGTGCTTGAAGTTACTCTTGACAAATGTGTTCTAGGATTGAATTAAGTCTGGTCGAAGAAAATATTCAAGAACTAGTGTTTTACTTCCAAAACTTATAGAACAAAAATGAGGTTTAAATATGTTTAGAGAATTATGAAAAATGTCTTTCAAGTGTGGGATTAATTGTTGTATCAAGTGTTTCGAAATGGAAAACTATCATCTATTTATAATTATTCATCAACACAACACTAAATGGTTTCACAAAGTTTTATGAAAGTTGGAATCTTTCACCAAAAGCAACCAGAATTGGGCATGAAAACTAGCCTTACTTGTTTCAATGCCCATGTGATCGTATGGCTTGAGGCTTTTTAGCCTTGATAACTATAAGTGGGTTCCATACAATCACATGGAAAATAACCAATGCGATCGCATGGGCTTGTCTCCAATTCAATTCCTCTCGGGATCCATACTAATCCCATTTCTACCATAGTGAGGCCCATTATCATTTTGAACAAATTATAACAGTAACTCATTCATGTTTAGATGGATTGAGACTTGATTGATATCATTTGCTAAAAGTGGATGTGTTGTAATATTGTTGAAACATATAATGATAAGTGATTTAGAGTGATCAAACATCCATGCGGGAATATCAAGTAAGTAAGAAAATAATTGGAAGAAAAAAAAAAAGAAGGAAAGTTGAGAAATTGGGCGATTGCAAGGCCTAACTATATATTTTTTCTCCAAAGGCTAAATGAGTACACTGGACGATCGCCCCTAATTTCAGTGTGCCATTGTCCAGTTCAATATTTCTGATTGCTGCATTTGAATTTTCTAGTGATGTTTTGATTGTTTTCACACCTCTTTGGCTTGATTTTGTCACCCATTCATGCATGAGAACTGTTGTTCTGTCACGAGTGCTTCCTTCGTGTGCCACATACACACACAAAAACTTCATGCGATTCTCCTGCGTGATCTTGTTCGATTGTTTCATTGTTGAGGTTGAACCTTTGCGCAATATTATGGTTTATGTTATCATATAGTGAGTTTTTTTATTCGTTCAGTATAATTCAATATATTTCTTAAATATGCAATATTTTGTTTCGTGAAGTAATTGTCATCTAAAAGTTCAAGAAATTATTTTGTTAATAAATTATTCTTGCAATATAATTCAGAATATTTCTTAAACATTCATTATTTGGTTAGTATTAAATAATGAGTCTCAGCGAATTTTTCAAAGAAATCAACAACAATTTCCGAAACGACATATTCAAAGAAACTCCATGGAGGAGGCATCCTTGCTGACGTTTTGCAGCTCTTGCGGCACATGAAGGTATAGTTCCGACTGGAGAAGGAAATGTTAGGTTTTTTGAAGAATACGTCGTGACGGAATTGGGTCCCTGACCTTTTCAAAAAGAGCAAATGGATCCCCCATTCTTAGACTGCTCTGGAAGCAAACCTTTATTCTCCAAACATTGTGAAATTGCTCCCAAAATAATTCATTTGAACAAGTTCTGCTCAAATGCTGATCTTCATGAAGGAACTTGATAATAACAGGCACCCGAGACAGGAGAACATTTGTAGGGGAATGTATTACAATGCAAGTTGCTTTTACAAGAATCTTCTTCCAAACCACGGCCTTCAAGGTGACAATAGGACCTTTTAGGGGCATTTTATCCTTCAAAATGTCTTAGGAATCTACAAAAAATTAAAAGAAAAAACATAAGCAAGGAGAAATAGGACAATGGATAACTAAGTCACGTTTGAAACAAAGCGCAGCAGAATAGAAACAATTGATTATATATAGGTAGAATAGCAAACAATAAATTTGAAAATCACAGTCATTTCGCATTGGGATAAAATCGATTCATTATAAGTAATTACCACATGTTCTTTTATAATGTTAGCTGAAGCAAACTATGAAATAAATGGAAATTTACTGATATTTACAATGTAATCAAATTTATAACTAGCTTTGGTGGTCAACATCACACGTGCTTCCTTCGTGTGGCACATACACGCACACAAACTGCACATGATTCTCCTCGTGATCTTGTTTGATTATTTCATTGATGCAGTTGAGCCTTTGCACAATATTATGGTTTTTGTTATCGTATAGTATAGTACATTATTTTATTCGTTAAATATAATTCAATATATTTCTTAGGTATGCATTATTTGCTTTTGTGAAGCAATTCTTGTCTAAAAGATTAAGAATAATTTGGCTAGAGCAATTATTTCGTTCATAAATCATTCATGCAATATAATTCAATACAATTCTTAAACACGCATTATTTGGTTTTGTATTAATTAATGAGTCTCATGAACTTTTCAAAGAAATAAACAGCAATTTCATGAACTACGTACATTTTCAAAGAAACTCCATGGAGGAGGCATCCTTGCAGACGTTGTTTTGTAGTTTTCGCGGCCTCCACGTCCGATCCATAATTATTGGTGGGAGTGTTCCCCTGCCCCAGATCTATGGTCAAGGCGGATGAATCATTCAAGTTGTCATTGCTCTCGCTAGTTTTTGCCTGTAATTTATTGTTGGAAGCCATAAATTAATCAAGATCTTTAACAAGAGATAAAATCTTTGTAAGGAAAATGTATGGCTAGAATTTATTTGAGCGCGATGTAAAGTAGGAAGAGATGAACAAAAATAAAATGAACGACATTGTATATACACAGAGGAAATGTTAGGTTTTAGAAGAAGATAGGGTGCCGGAATAGGGTCCCTTACCTTTTCAAAAAGGGCAATTGGATCCCCGATTCTTTGACTTCATTGGGAGCCAACTTTTATTCTCAAAACATAGCCAAATTACTCCCATAATAATTCATTTAAA
>CAIGRS010061213.1:0-12183 GCA_903798395.1 Fraxinus floribunda | reverse complement strand
TAGCCCCTGTTTGAAACTATTTCGAAGAGAATAGAAATTTTGGAACAGTGATTAATGTGAGAATGTATGATGAAAAGTGATGAAATTTTTTTAATTTATGTGTAATATTATTTTATTTGAAGAATGTGTGGTTAAAATGAAGAATGAAAATGAAAATAAAAAATTAATGGGTGTCAAACGGGGACTTAATATAAGGGTGGGTTTGATTACAAATATGGAATTTGAGTGGAAAGAAAATGAATTCCGGAAAATTGAATTGCTTAGAATTTGTTTTATTGATAATTGTAATTAATTGTGTTTGATTGATATAATTTTCCACCTGGAAAATGTTGAAAGATTGATATCCATTTGACTTTATTTTTCATATAAATTGTCCATTAACCTTTTTTTTTTTTTTACTGTTGAGTCTAAAATTTGTTCCAATTGCCAAAAAAAAAATTATAAATCTTTTTACTATACCGAATATCATTCGTTTGACTTTGTTTTGCATATAAATTGTCAATAAAAGTTATAAATTTTTTTACCATTGTATCTAGAATTTTTTTCAATTGCAAAAAATAAAAATGGGAAACATTTTCCCACCACTTTGGTGGGAAAATCATTTGCCTAGAAAAAAACCTATCAAATAAAAGAAAAGTGGGAAAATGGAACATGGAACATGGAATTCCCTCCCTATCAAACACACCCTAAAGGATAATACTAATTGCACGCAATTTTAATTTTTTTTTTTTTACGTAGGAATCTACAGCCGCTACCCGTGAGTGCACATTGGGTAAATCTCACTCCATGTGCAGTAGCTCGCAAACTACACAGGAAAGATAAACAAACCGAGCGCACCGGGCTCGACCGAGAAAGTGTTGGCAGAGGATTCAAACTCGTGACCTTCGATTTCCGCGTTTACCTGCTTTCCCAACTCGATCACCCCCAAAGGAGTTAAGTTGATTTTGTTTTAGAATAATGGAGAATGGATTAAGAGATATTAAAGTTGAGCAAGGAAATGACAATTTATGTGATGTATGAATGCAGATGCATATTTATAAAACTATAATAATGCAATGACTATTTGACCCTTCTGATTCAACAAGTCTCTCGTTAGGAAAAGTCAAAGCTGGGACTCTCCCACTAAACAAATAAGTTCTAACAACAAATATCCAAATGAGTCTAGCATCATTTTGCTTGTTTATCAAATTCATAAACACAATTAGAGTATATAACATTTGTTTAGATCTGCAGATATCTGAAAATAATTTTGTTATCTATATGGTGATTTCAAATTATATTCTATCGAGCTAATGAATTCAATCAAACAACTCAAATTGTGCAACTCTACTCTGGGGAGTTCATTGCATTATTGACATGAGACTAATGTTACTTTGCTTATGGATTGAGCCAAGTATATCACGTGTTTTTATTTAAAACGAACAAACTCTCACATTCAATATTTTAAAGTAGTGAATTTACCGACTGTTCATATTAATCAAATTTACATACAAATTAATTATTACGGAATTTCCTTCCGATCTTTATTTTATCTAAATTAATTAATCGAGAAAAAATCGTTATTCAATGATTTGCATCCTATTCATAGTTTCACAAGCAATGTCACAAATACATCTATATATCATGATGTCAAAAACAATGACATCTCAAACAAATTCATAAGAAATAAATTAACAATTATTTACAAATCAAAAATTAAATTAAAAATTTACTGAGCTCAAGTCTAATATTTAATTTGAATCTTCAACCTAGAAATAACCAATGATCCAACGGTATCAATCCAAACATTAATCAGACTTAACTAGCGTAGCTGTATAAATAATTTTGAACCCAACTCATCTAGAAACGATCGGACCCGACGTGGATCGATCCCCTCTAGCTCCAAGGTTGACTCGGATCTGGCTAACCCATGCAAATTTGGCTCTGCTTGAACTGTTAAATTGTGACAAGCAAGCTGACCATGTGGCGGATGAGGTGCCACCACAGTCAGCTGAGCGAGGTGCCAGCAAGCATTAAAGGTCCAGCATGATAAGAACAATCTAGAAGAGGAAGAGGATCTAGAAGGCTTCACCACATGGAGTTTGTTATTTTGTAACCATATTTGATTCTTTGTAATTATTCCTTTTTGTACCAGTTTTGTAAGTATATATATGGCTGTATATTGATTAATTTATCATCAATCAAATACAAGAATATTGTAATCAAATCTTCTGGTTTTCAGCTCATTATTTTGGGATTCACCATTTTATCTTAGTTTCATTTCTTTATATGGCATCAGAGACTAACAATGGCTGAGCAAAATGTCCAAATACAACCAAATGTTGAAATCCAAACAGATTCATCAAATGCTAGTGCAAATCAAAACCCAAAACTTAATACTGATTTCAAAAATCTCGACCCTACACACCCAAGTAGTCCCTATTTATTGGAAGCAATGATGGAAATGGGGGCATATTAGTTACTCAAATATTGGAGGCAAACAATTATCATTCATGGGCTAGATCTATAAAGCGAGCTCTCATAATCAAGAACAAATTGGAATTCATAGATGGAACAATATGCGAGCCAACTGACTAGAATGATCCTCTGACGGAACATTGGCTAAGGTGCAAGGATATTGTCATTACTTGGCTCCAAAATGCCATGGTAGCAGACATCAGGTACAACACCATATATGCTGAAACTGTACATCAGCTGTGGTTAGAGCTTGAATAGCGCTTTGCTCTCCTAGAATCAATGAGGTCAAACATGCCATCATGGTTCTAGTTCAAAGCCAAGATGACGTAAATAATTATTTCTCCAAGTTTAAGACTCTTCTAGATGAGCTTCTGAACTATGAGACTATCCACAATTGTACTTGTGGAGGTCTGAAGATGGTGGTTGAGAACCAGCAACGAGATTGGGAAATGAAGTTTTTAATGGGATTGAATGAGTCATACAAAAACATCAAGGCACGGATTCTATTAATGAAGCCTTTTCCCACTTTGAATGAAGTCTATGCCATTATCCAACAGGAAGAGAAAAGGAGGCAAATATCAGTAGAAAGATCTGTGAATGAACATCTATCTTTCATGGTAAAAGGAAACTGGAGAGAAAGTGGTAAACAGAGGCCTTAACTACAGAAGAAGGATTACTACTGCACTCTTTGTAAAATCACAGGACACTCCCTTGAGAGATTTTTTAAGGCCAACCCAGATAGGCCTATGTGTTCACATTGCAAAATGCCTGGTTACAAGGTTGATAAGTGCTTCAAACTTCATGGATATCCATCAACCCTCAGAAATGAAACTCTCAGAAATGAAGGGAAGAGCATATTCAAACCAGCTGCAAATCAGGCCACTGCCACTATGCATCTAAGTCTGGAACATAACAGCAAAGCTCAAGTGCCAATGACTCAAGAGCAATATTTCCAACTCATGGCCATTCTGAAACCATCAACTAACCAGGATCAAAACGCTGAATCAAACTCAGAAAACACCATTCCAAAAATCTGTGTACATCTTATTGTTTATCATCTATTAGAACTAAATTTTATGACAAAAATCCATGGATACTTGACACTGGTGCAACAGATCATATGATATGTTCACCATCTCATTTAACCTACATTAAATCACAAATTGATTGTTCTGTTTCTCTGCCTAATAGGAACATCGTTCTTGTTACACAAGTTGGGACAAGCCAAGTCACAGAAACCTTAACTCTTCATAATGTCTTATGTGTCCCCTCTTTTGATTTTAATTTGATATCTGTTAAAAAACTAACTCTGGATTCACATCATTGTGTTATTTTTCTTCCTGATTATTGCTATATACAGGACCTTTTGACTTGGACCTCGACTGGAATGAGTGAATTGAAGTCAGGCCTCTACCATTTAATGAAGACATCAGTCTCTCCTACAGCCCTTTAGCAAAGCTTGAACCAATTAATACAAATCCCACGTATTGCAGCTCCTATAACAAGCTCTTCAGAAACTTTTGATATTTGGCATTATAGATTAGGACATCCATCATTTTCTATTTCTTCCAACAAAATCGTTCCCAACTGGATAGGTCTGAACCATGTTGTGTTTGTCCTATAGCAAAAATGCACAAGCTCCCTTTCCCTGTAAGCTAACACAGATCAGAGGCATGCTTTGATTTAATACACATTGATCTTTAGGGACCTTGCAATGAAATGAGTTATGATGGAACACGTTATTTTCTCACAATTGTTGATGATTTCAGCAGATGCACCTGGGCTTACATGCTAAAATTTAAATTTGAAGCATCAAAAGCTTTACAAGGTTTTTACCTCATGATAGAAACTCAATTCAAAACCAAAATAAAGATTATTAGGTCTGATAATGGGGAGAATTTGACATAAGAGATTTTTATCTTGAAAAAGGGGTCATACACCAAAAATCTTGTGTTGAGACTCCTCAGCAAAATGCCGTAGTTGAAAGGAAGCATCAACACATTTTAAACATTGCAAGAGCCCTAAGATTTCAAAGTGGATTGCCATTAAGGTATTGGAATGAATGTGTGATGACTACAGTTTATCTTATCAATAGAACACCTTCATCTGTTATAAATCATAAAAGTCCATTTGAAATTTTATTTCAAAAGGAACCATCATACTCTCATCTTAAAGTATTTGACTGTCTTGCCTTTGCTACAACACTCATGCAAGGCATGCACAAATTCGATTCTAGGGCCAGAAAATGTGCATTCCTCGGATACCCTTTTGACATTAAAGGCTATAAACTTAATGATTTGCATACTAATAAAATTTTTGTATCTAAAGATGTAGTCTTTTATGAGACTATCTTTCCTTTCAAAGAAATCAAAGTTGCAGAATTCAATAATCCTACTGATCCTTACGTCTATCAAAATCCAGTCATCCCTACTTCAAATAAACACATATTCCTAGAATCTGAAGAGCCACATATTCAGCCTGCCTCGATTCCTAGCTATGAAAATCACAGTCAACACTATGACACAACTCAAAGCCAAATTGAACAAACCACAGAACAAGTAGACTTGCAAGCTGCTGATTTTGAACCAATCAATTCCCCTTTACCTAGAAAGTCCACCAGAATAAAAAACCCCCCCCCAATATTTGCAGGATTTCATATGTCAACAGGTGACTTCATTCACCCCATTGCAGGACTTGGCCAAGGCAGAAGGATCTGTGACCTCAGGTAGACCTTATCCCCTTAGTAATAATATCTCTTATGAAAGACTAACAGCTCCTCATAAAGCCTTTGTCAGCTCCATAACTTCTCAAATTGAACCAAAATGTTTCAAATAAGACATCAAGCATCCTGAGTGGTGTGAAGCCATGAAAACAGAAATTGAAGCTCTTGAATCAAATAACACCTGGGTAATTGTTGATCTGCCGCATGATAAGGAAACAATATGATGCAAGTGGGTATATAAAATCAAGTTTAAAGCTGATGAGAGCATAGAAAGGTACAAATCCAGGCTAGTTGCAAAAGGGTATACACAACAAGAAGGCTTGGATTACCATAAAACCTTTTCTCCTGTGGCTAAGGTAGTCACCATTCGAAGTTTATTAGCCATTGGAGCCTTAAAAGGGTGGTTTCTATATCAAATGCATTTTTACATGGTGATTTTAAGTAAAGATGTATATATGCAACTGCCTCCTGGATATGAAACAGACCACAGATCAAAGGTTTGCAAATTACATAAAAGTTTATATGGTTTGAAGCAAGCTTCAAAGCAATGGTATGCCAAGTTGTCTGCTTTTATCACTCAACATAGTTTTGTTCAGTCAAAAGTAGATTATAGCTTGTTTACTAAGGTCACATAGAGCTCTTTTACAGCCATCTTTGTATATGTAGATGATGTTATCTTAGCAGGGAATTGCATGAACAGTATCAATGAGCTCAAGGCTGCAGTTGATGCAAAATTCAAGATCAAAGATTTGGAGAAGTTGAAATATTTTCTGGGAATAGAAGTGGCAAGAACAGAAGAAGGAATTCACATATGTCAGAGAAAATATGCTATTGCTATCTTGGGAGATTCAGGTACTATAGGGTCAACGCCTTCAAAGATACCCCTTGATCATAATACAAAATTGAGTAAGTAAAAGAGGGTGATCCACTTCCTGATCTTTCTGTCTATAGAAGACTAATAGGGCGTTTGTTAAATCTAACTATAACAAGACCAGACCCTTCATATTCGGTGCAATTGCTGAGTCAGTACATGGACAAGCCTAAAGTGCCACACCTCCATGCTGCACATAAGGTTTTGAAGTATATCAAAAGGGCACCAGGACAAAGGTTACTTTATCCTGTTTCTTCTAATGTGCAATTGAAAGCGTACTCAGATTCAGATTGGGCTGCATGTCAAGAAACTAGGAGATCTGTGACTGGTTATTGTGTATTCATTGGTTCATCACTTATATCATGGAAGTCAAAGAAGCAAAGTGGGTCTTCTTCGGAAGCAGAGTATAGGGCAATGGCACAGGCATGTTGTGAAGTAACGTGGATGAAGTATATGTTAGAAGATCTACAGATTGAGCACAAGCAACCAGCAAAGCTGTACTGTGACAACAAATCGGCCATATACATTACCACAAATCCTATTTTTCACGAAAGGACAAAGCATACAGAAATAAATTGTCATGTTGTGAGAGATGAAATTCTGGATGGAGCTATAAGCACTGAGTATGTTCACACAGGATCCTAATTGGCTGACATGTTAACAAAAGCATTGAGTTCTTCAAATCTTTACTTGCATATGATCAAGATGAGAGTGATTGATATCTACTCTCCATCTTGCCGCCGGGGGGGAGGGGGGGGTGTTAAATTGTGACAAGCGAGCTGACCATGTGGCGGATGAGATGCCATCACAGTCAGCTAAGCAAGGTTCCAGCAAGCATTAAAGGTCCAACATGATAAGAAGAATCTAGAAGAGGAAGAGGATCTAGAAGGCTTCACCACAGGAAGTTTGTTATTTTGTAACCGTATTTGATTCTTTGTAATTATTCCTTTTTGTACCAGTTTTGTAAGTATATATATGGCTGTATATTCATTCATTTATCATCAATCAAATACAAGAATATTGTAATCAAATCTTCTCGTTTAAGCTCATTATTTTGGGATTCACCATTTTATCTTAGTTTCATTTCTTTACATGAACTGCGTTGATCCTATTAAATGAGTGTTTGATGTAGATTAAAATCAGATTTTAAGTAGATTGCGATATAAGTTTTTAAAATATGTGGTTGAAAAGATGTAGACCCGTGAAAGATATAATTGATATTTGATTGTTTGACTTTAATTTTAATTAAAATCATATTTTAATCGAGTCTAAACAGACCCTAAATATTAAATAAAAGCAATCATACAAAATAAATAAAAACCACAATTTATTTATTATCAAAACGTTATTTTACATCAACAAAACTACATTTTATGTGCTCACAACTCAACATTAAAACCTAATACTAAGGTGACTTAACGCAAGTGGATCGACGGCAACACATGGAATAGGTAAACAGACTCGCACAATGTAACACCTAGCACAACTGTTATTGAAATTCCTCGTAATCTTGTTTTTGATGGATTTAGTGTTAGTACAAAGACTCAAATTCGAAATTCGTATGTTCCAGCATTGTTCCAACTCTAACTAGCTTAGGAACGACAATATTGTTACGAATAGAACATACCAAAGGATTTTCCGACTGTAAGAAAGTTCCAACAAGATTTGCACGTACAGCTAATGGAAAGATACGGGGCCATCTTTCACGTCCATAAGACATGAATGAATCTTCGATTGACATGGGTCCAAACTTGATTGCCTGCGCAAGTTTTTTAGCCAAAATAACTGCATCTTCCAAAGCACAGCACGCTCCTTGCCCAAGATTGGGTGTCATCGGATGCCATGCATCGCCAACGAGCACAACCTTCCCGGTTGACGCTGGAGGGCTGATTCCCGGCCACAGCCACCTATCTACCAAAGGGGTTCTTATGATTCTGTCATCTGGTGTAGAGTTGATTATATTCACGAGTTCAGTTGACCAATTACCAACAAGTTCCGTTGTTATCTGCCTCAACAAAGATGGATCTGTGATCTTTGGACCTGTCATCAGACGTACAAAAACAGTCGTGTTGAAGACTATACGTAAGCATAAATATGTTTGTCCTCTCTATAATAGCTCAAGCTTTCACGGGTCAGTTCAGAATTTCAGAAGACTTGATAGGTTCCATTCATGTAAGTTGCATATAATTTCTAACAGTTTAAGCTTTTAACTGAGGCAATTCAACAAGTGAGAAGAGACTTGTCTTCATATGTCTCAATTTGACACTGATAAAGTATCTTCCTGGATTGCTTTGCATGCATGACTGCAATACTTGCTAATGGAATATTCAGACAAAATGACCAGGTTTCAAACACAATTTTATACCTAGATAATTGCTTTTATAACTGACATCATGTGGTAAATATGAAATTTTAGGCTGGAAACATTTAACGTGCACATGGCTGTGAAGTCATTCATTGAACAGAAAAAGTTTTCCAGATTAAAGGGATTGCACATGCTTTGTTAAGACTTGCAAGGGAAAAAAATTATCAAGGGACAAGAACATTTATGCTAGTTGACTTCCAGATGGTGGGGTCAAAGTGCTCGGCCGCCAGACCAAGCATGGCCAATCCGGCCTGGCCTGCACAGGCCTAAAGAACTGAATGAAAAATACAGATCCACCTCAAAATTTGGGCCAGAATAGGTATCTCTGCAACCCAGTCTGGCTCAGCTCAACCCCATTGACATCACTACTTAAAGATAAGCAATTCTATAAAATAAGCAAAAATGAAATGCAAGCGGAAATGTTGTGAATTATTGGTTTACCTGGTGATGGGCTGTTGTAGATAATAAACCAGTACACCTTAGTTGGAGAAACTGGCACGTAACCAGCACGTACGCCTCTCCCATAGGTATAAACCACTTTAGGCTCAAATGGTTGTCCANTCTGGAAACCCCATCCACTTAGCCACTGGAGATCGTATCCCATCACAGGCAATCACAATCTAACAGAAGGCGAATTCACAAAGACACTTCAGTGATTAAAAGCAGACCCAAAAATTATAGTTACACTTAAAGCGTGTATGCAAGATGCAAGGAATGTGACACTTATTTAATGGTCACCCGAGTAAATAGCCGTAGTTAAGAACACATGGAGGGGAACATGTTTTCTCCAAGATAATTGTAAGAAACTAGATACGAACTCAATTAGAATTGATCTAGGCATGCAAATTATCATGCTGATATTTGCACCCATGAGGTAATCAATGTGCATGAAGGTTTTCCAAATCTTGAAGATTCTAACGATAAGTTGGAAAATCAAATTAGCATGTAGATCAAGCTACCTTAGCAGACATTTGAGTATCATCCTCGAGTTTTAGTAAGGTTTCTCCTTTGTCACTTCTTTCAATATATGACAGCTTTGAGGAAAAAGAAATTGCATCTGATGGTAACTGGTTAGCAAGAGCTTCCAATAAAACTCTTCTCTCTATAGCACGCACTTCTTGACTGATACAAAATAGTATAGTCAGTGAAATGGCAGAATTCTAATTTTGTATATCAACGTGCCAACCCGAAAATCAGGCACAGTTACCTTTCATCTTCATCTTTGAAATTGAAATAGCGCAACTCTCTTCCATCTTCTGATTTTATCACCGTCCTGCACAGCCAGTAACATGAAAATATGCAGAAATACCAAAGTCATCCTAATACTGTATTTTGGGCCTTTGGCAAAAGACACTAAAGGGCAATAAATTCTCTTTTCACAAAATCATTATTCAATTGTAATTTCATGAATTTCAGAATATACAAATACCTTTCTAAGCGTTTGAAGGTATATCTGGGACATGATTTTGTGCGACCATAACTTAAGACACTAAAAACATGGAGTTTATACAAACAGAGATTCTCTTAGAGCCCAAGTTAATTTGAACGCAAACAGCAAAACCAAACTTACGTGCATGTGCATGCTTATGTGCATTTTCCAAATATAACCGGTAGATAGTAAAGAAACTGGTATACGAAAAGAAAGCACTCTGATATACAGAGATTATAGATGTTGCCAGCAACAAATAAAACGACGACCATGAAGCATATGTAGGGACCAGAACGGATCGTCCAAAGTTATCCAATCTAAATAAATTGATAGATGCCCCCAACTTTGTAGTGATGCGTTGGATATTGAGAAGTTCTCTGAATTATTTGTAAATGGAAGTGTTGATTTCATTGAGTTTTCTCTGCATAATATATACAGAAAGAATTGCTAATCATATGCAGTTAATTACACATCAATACAAGGGAAATATTAAGTACTTCTCTTAACAGATATGACTTGAATAAGTTTAAACCCAATGTATATATGTTGTCTCCTTAGTGCTCGAGGTCTTGAGCAATTGTCTACTAGATAGTAGGAAATTTCGTTTGAATAGAATCAATATGTGAAGAAATGGCACAATGATGCTGACTCAGATACTGACTGGATGGATGTTTTGACTTGGTTGACTCTTCAAATGCTGATTAACAAAGTTGCTTTTAATTGGCAAAAGCGGGTTTTTATGAAGGATGCATTTTTATGGAATGAACATTTGAGATGTTGCCAAGTGTCAACCCCAATAACCGTTGGATTGGCTGACCTTCCAGTGGCTTCTTCTACTTCGTTCATTGCCTAGGGTTTGAGATGGATTATTCATTCAATTCCCTCTCCGACTCTCGAAGTTCCTTCCCTCTTTCTCGCTCTGAAAATCTGAAAGTGTTTCGATCTTTCAAACTTTCTAAATGTAATAAGTTGTTTGTGTGATCTGTATATTGAGGATTATTGTGTTGTTCTTGTGTGAACAATAGTTGTAATTGGAAGATTGTTTTCTGAAGTAATCTTGAATGATTATAGTCTGGTTACTAAAAAGGTTTAATTGAAATGGTTTTTCTCCATGAGTGTACATATTTTTCTTGCATTTGCATCACTCCAAAAGCTATGAATTTTTAGTGCTAGACTAAAAAGCATATTTTCTTACATATCATGCCACCACAAGTAATTATTAATGAGCAATCATTTGATGAAAAATTGTAGAACTCATCCAAACTCATGACAGGATTAAGATTTCTACCTACATTATTACACAACCAATTATTTTCACCCGTTCAAAATATAGTACTTCAGTTATCAAATGGAGTGCCTAAAAGATTCACCAAACCTTCTGTCAATCGGGAAGCAAAATATGAAATCAAGATAGAATGACCATACCCTTGAATTTCAAGAAATTGGCTTCTAAGATTACTGCCCACTCCAATAGCATCCAAAACTTTCCATCCATTTTTGAAAAGTGTTAATGAAGTTCCTTCAGTCCTCAGTGTCTCGGTTTGCTCAAGCACATGGGACCGAATGCCAAGCCTAGGTACAAGAATTCACATCAAGAAAAAGAAAAGAAAATAATTTGTTACTTGTTTCTAATAAAAAAATTACTTATTTCAACACAAGTTATTAAATTATTTCCAACACGAGCATAACAATTTCCGAGAGGCGATTCTAACCTTTGAAGCGAGACTGCAGTGGCAAGGCCAGCAATTCCGGCCCCAATAATGACAATATCTTCCTTCTTAACATCGCTTTGAGCATTAACTATGGATAAAGAAATGGGTCTGGCTCTGGTTTTAGTTTCATAATTTCTTGAATGATAAAGTGAAGTTGTTGAAGGAAGAGAAAGGGGACACTTCTGAAGCATCAGAATGGAGGCCGCCATGGATTCTGAATATTGAACTATTTTGTGAGTATGTGATTTGGATTTGGAGATTTATATACAAAAGGATGGTGGAAAAGTAGGATTTGATTTTTCCCCGCGAAGCCTTCGTAGAAAAATGGAAAACTTTACTGAAAGATAATTATGATAGAATTGAATTCGAACTTTTCTATATGCTACAATACAAAAAGTACACGACATTGAAATTTCTTCAAAAGACATTTCTAGCAGAAAAAAGGTAATACGTAATTTTGCAAGATGGTACCAGCAACGATGGTTTAATTTTAGTTGTTAAACTAATAATCAGTTGTTCAAAAGAAATTAATATTAATTCTACATGACACCATCAAGTATTGATGTATTATCAAAAGACGTTATTTATTACGTCAAATTAGAGAGTTAAAAGTTAGAAATTAAACAC
>CAIGRS010061181.1:0-19106 GCA_903798395.1 Fraxinus floribunda | reverse complement strand
GTTGTCTTATACAAAAATGGATTGAGGTTGAGTTGGCTTTTTACACTAGCTGCTCCCTCTTTCCTGATTTAGGCCTGTGATGAATAAATGGTCTGAGGCTGAGTGTGCAGAAACTGTCTCTTGACCTTGAGCATTAAATGTCAAGCCAATGATGAATAACTTTCTGAGGCAATGGTTTATCTTGATTTAGCTTAGTTTCTCAACATTTAGTTTACTATTTGAGAGGGATGCAGAAGAATATGCCAAAAATATCTGTTGTATTTATGTTTGATTGCAGGAAGAATTGGATAGCCTTGCTACTAATTACCCTGGTCAATTTAAGATTTACTATGTACTGAATCAGGTTAGTTCTTTTTTATCTTTATTTCATTCACGTGGCATATATTTATATATTTATCAGCCACATTTGTCAATGGTTTCACTCACTTGAATCTCGAGAATGAAAGATGAAATGTAGCATCACGCATTTACTTATCTCGTGCCTCACAAAAAATTAATCTGGGATTAAGATTCTTATCGCATTCAAAAGGTGGTAACAAGGCATTGACATAATTTTGCTTGTAATTAGGCTTAACAAAGTTTCGTTACGTTAATTATCGTCATTTTTAACTCTCTGTAGCCTCCTGAGGTGTGGAATGGTGGTGTCGGGTTCGTTTCCAAGGAAATGATTCAATCTCACTGCCCTGCACCGGCGTCTGATATTCAGGTAAGGAAATATAGCCTTTGTAATCCTTCGCTCGTTTTGAGCATTATTACAATCTTCGTGTAACTTTCTCACGTTTATTTGTATCTAAAATGATGTAAAAGCACGATAAAACCTTGGAAATTTTTGTGTTGTGCAGATATTGAGATGTGGACCGCCTCCTATGAACAAGGCCATGGCTGCTCATTTAGAAGCTCTTGGATATACATCAGAGATGCAATTCCAGTTTTAATCCTTGCATACGAGGTTTTTGGTCTTTATTCGGTTGTCATTCTTGGGGAAAACATCTTCGTCTGCATGTTTTAGAATCGGGATTTTTTTCAACGCAATTCCCTTGCAAATAAATTGTAGACCATATTTCAATGGAATGACAATTTCCCTGAGCGTAGCTTGCTTACACTATGACCCATTTGACAAGACTTTTGAAAAACCAAAAATTGCTTCTAAAAACTAAGAAGTTATTTTGAACATGTTTGAATAATTTTTTTTTTAAAGTGTTTTGTTGAGTTAAAAAAGCCCATAGAGGAAGGTGGCTTAAAATAGATTCCTCATGAAACTCTTCCACAAGAAGTGCAAGTCCTGCCAAACGGACCTTAAGCGAACAAAATGACACGAAGAGCCATACTTTCAGTAAAAGACTTTCATTTTCGTAGTCGCTCAACTTACAAAATGGGTCACCGTAGACATCATTTCGAGTGTAAAATTGTGCGCCCCCCCCAAAAATCCTCGAGATTCACAAAAATTCAAAATCCTGTGACAACGTGATCGAAGTTTGTGAGCAAATAGCACACAAGAAAGTTGACTGCTTTAGAACAAGAAAAAACCAACCCAACTATCATATTTAGCACAACTATGTTTAATTACATAGCATGCATTTAGCACAACGCGACAGCATAGCCAGGTAGCATCAACAATTAAAAACAAAACAAAAGTTGACTGCTTTAGAACAAGAAAAAAACCCAACTATCATATTGATCTAACTGGAGTTAAAAAATTNATGTTTAATTACATAGCATGCATTTAGCACAACGCGACAGCATAGCCAGGTAGCATCAACAATTAAAAACAAAACAAAAGTTGACTGCTTTAGAACAAGAAAAAAACCCAACTATCATATTGATCTAACTGGAGTTAAAAAATTTCTTTATGTGCTGATTACACCAAAAGGCGCCAAAAATTCACAAAACCGCAGAAGAAATAGTAATATAGCTCCCGACTAACATCCTAAAGATAGTCACCAAATTGTAACCTGCAGGAGTTGGCCATCAGGTGCTGCAAACCTCACAACCTCCTTCCCCACAGCAAATGTGGAGTGTCACAGAAAAAAGAAAATGCATCATCTCTGCCTACAATCATCTCTTCGAGGTATTATACACGAAAGCCATTTCGTGCTAGGTACGCTCCACTTCCATTAGTACATGATAGGATTTAGACATACTAGTCTCCATCGACAGGATTATACTATCAAAAGAGAATGACATTTTAGAGTCCGGGTACAAATTCAACACATTTCAAACTGATAAAATTCAGTGAACTATCGTCCAATGAGGTACCTTGGTCACAAGGGAAGGTCTGTATAGAATAATTGATAAACCCGATGATAAAGAGACTACAGCTCATACCTTTGTTGCCCAAGAGAGAGGAATGTCAATCACCATGACTCCATGAAAACCTTGACACCGTGTATTTGTTATCCAATTTTGGCCTCTCCATTTACAACTGCATTTTCACTTTTGTTGGAAATGTTGACTGCAGGTTTATTACTGCTCTTTTTTGGCCTATCTTTGTTAGTTGCAGGTGCATCCTTTGCGGGAATTACTGATTTCTTGACAAACTTATCCTCCATGGGTGCATCGGCATCTGCTGGCTTACTGTTGGACGGACTTGTGAATTCAATAGTTGTAATTTTCTCCTCGATTGGTTCAGCATTTTCAACTGTCGTAGCATCCTTTGAGCTGCTTGAAGTTTTTTTCTGCTTACCCTTCTCAGGAGCTTTCTGTGAAATCGTACCTTCCTTGACAAGGTTACCTGTACGTTCCTTCGCGTCCTGCTTCTCTGGGTTGGGATCTGGAAGTAATGCGCGATGGCTTAACCGAAGTTGCCCTTTCTCATTGATCTGTATAGCATATGCTCATGTTATCGAGGATAGTTTTCTATAAACAAGGGTTACATAAATAGAATCTTGAGTGATATGAAAGACCGTAAAGCACTTGATGAAAAGTCCATGGTGAAACTGAAATTCGGAGGAAGGAGTTATTTCATAGATCTATAGCTGTTCATTGAGCAATACATCAAATTTTGATGTTAATAGATGGTTCAGTGTCAAAGAGAAAAATGCAAATTCGAAACTGGTTCAAGAAGCCTAATACAAAAAAGGAATGAAAAAACAATTTATAGAAGGCTATTGGGTGTAATTCATTAAAGTAAACAATAAAATCTAGTAATCTACTACAGGTGGAAAACAAACTTCCATTCTTGGTGTGTGTGTGGGTGGATGGGTTGGTGGGTGGGTGGGGGGGAGGGGGGAGGGGTGAATTGTGAGATGCTTGGGCAGCTTTCACAAATCTTTGTAAATTATAATAACAGGCAACGTCTTCCCATATCCTCAATAAATATTTTACAGTCGTTACGTTTCCTACAAACAAACATTTGTACAACGTAATACATGGCACTGTTTTCTTGAAAAAATGTGACATGCTCAACTATCAGCCCTGACGGTGAAGCAGCACAATGGCCCATAGGAGCTAACAAATATAGCAGCAAAATTCTGACACGGAAAAATTGAATAACATTGATGCACTTGCAACTTAAAGGGAGAGAGCTCCAAACCTCAATGAGCTTAACATCGATGCGATCCCCGACTTTGAAAACCTGTAAATATGTAGTTATAAGTCGTTACATCACGGTCTTCATAAATTTAATTACAGAACCAGAAATACTTACATCTTCTGCCTTTGCTAGCCAATTTGTGCTCAACTCACTAATATGGCACAGTCCCTGTAGTGCAGTCGAAAGCATGATAAATTAGATATGTTCCTTTTTCCCACCATCTTAAGTAAGACATCATGAAACAGCAGCAATACAGAAAATTTGTCAAAGATCGTTCCAAAGAACAAATTTTAATGGTACAAAGTATAGGGCATAGATGCTTTGAGAATTGGGAATATATACCTCTCGGCTAGGAGATATTTCGATAAATACTCCATAAGGAGCAATGGATTTGATCTCGCAATTCCTGAATGTGAAAACACAGTCCGATGTAATTCTAGTTAATCGGTCAATTGAGATCAATTGAAGTACATCAGCAAAGCAAAAGAAATACACAAGTATAAAAGATTAGTTTCTGCAATTCACAATAAAGAGAACACCAATGCCTCGAGATTCTTGGCATCAGAAATTCAGCTGATGAAGCTATGCAATAACCAAATCGACCACTCTAACCAATGATTCCTTGTAAAGCAATGCATGTATAAACCAAAAAAGAACAAAATTCAGAAGAAGACCTATAAATGTCGCCAACAGTTGGAACCATTGTCAGGTTAGTAATAATTGCTTTAGATTTTTCCAAGCTTGATAAATCTTTCGCTGTTATTTTCACCTGCAACAGCCACATGATAGATTACATGATTGCAATAGGAACTGGTAATTGCAAAAAATAGAAGATTAAGTTCTATTCTCAGCCTACAATTCCATCATCTTGAGTTTCAATCGATTCAACGCCAGTCTCTTCAATAATACTCTTCACTTTCTTCCCACCAGAACCAATGATGAGGTTAATTTTATCTGGTTTGACCTATAGTACCAAAAAAGCATTTTTGAGTAAAAAAGGTCGTCCAGTCACCGTATCATCAAATAAAGTGGACATCTAAAGAATGACAAACCTTCATGACATGGATGATAGGAGCATACTTCGAGAGTCTCTTCAAAGGAGGAGGGTAACATTTGGACATCTCAGCTAAAAAAGAGAACAGAAAAGTAGGAATTCTAAGAGGGGAGACAATGGGTACTAGTTAAGTGGAAAACCAAATTTTGATGCATATACTGATTACTGAGAAAAATACGTTCATCTACTTATCATTTTTTATTCTCCATTAAAACCATGGCAGACAACTGATAAGCAGAAAACAGTCCATATGGACAGAGATTTAACAGAAATATGGTCCAGATGTGCAAAATTAACTAAGATTAACTATGTCATTCCGCACACTCTTGGTCAACAAGGTCAATATGCCGAAAAAAAACAAAACAAGCATACACTTCATTATCAGAACCACTGGTACAAATATTGTCACAGATGTAAATTGTAATACATCATGAATAATAGCGTAGGTTATTCACAGGCTCTCAGTTAGGAAAAATAATGATACCAAGACACTTTTTACCACCATATATCAAGTGTAAATTGCATCAATTCTTGCAGTGGATCAAATTTTACTTCTAAATATAATAAAATGATGTCAACGGTAAATAAAAAATCTGTAACATATCTCGATGCTGAAGCGCTTTGGAAATGAACATTGCCCCCAAAAGTTTATGAAATAAGCACAGTAAGTGCACTCATTGAATAAATTAGAGAATAGATGTTAAAATCCCAAGTCCAGTAGGAGTTGTATGACAAGTCCTGAGTACTCGGTCATATCTAAAAAATGTAATTGCAAGGATAATTGCCTTCATAAATATTTCAACAATTTCTTTGAACAACGTTACTTATTCTTAGCTGGGGGTGGATCAGGAGGTTCATTCAATTTTATGTTTATTTTCCTAAGGAGAGAGAGGATAGTTATTTCCAGTTTGATTTCTCCCGTGACCTTTCACGCCTATCAGCTCACAAACCCTTACGCATTATGCTTGGTAATGCATGCTTGTAAACTTACCAAGAATACGCTTTCGACCTTCTCTTGCTTGCAGAAGTGCTTGCTTCATAACTGGTAAAGTAATTCCCCCTACCTGCCATGGAAAGAATTAGAGATCATGAAAGTTGTTGAACCAGGCATATTACAATAACAACATCAGCAGAGATATTGCACAAGTCAGAAGCACTGCAAGGGAAAACGGAATCATGTCCAAGTACATGCACTTCGAGCCACTCAGATTAGAGAAGCAAACTCTACTAATAAAAGAAGATTCAACCTTTATATCCATCTGGAATGCAGTTATACCATCATCATTTCCAGCAACCTGCAGCATCAAATTATTGACTCAATATGATTCTTTTAGAATATTCTAGTTGTGCACAGAAATTATTTAGTTCTTTGTTATTTCGAACAGAAAAATAAAGAAAAGCGAACACAGACTTTTTAATCAGCCAGAAAGTTAAGTCAAAACGAGTAATGAACACAATAGAACCCACGACATAGTTGATTCCAAGACCTTAAAATCCATATCTCCTGATGCATCTTCAGACCCTGTTATATCTGACAGAATAAGTGGAGTTCCATCTCCCCCAAATTCCTTTGTGTCCAAAACCATACCCATTGCAATACCGGCAATTGAGCACTTCACTGGTACGCCAGCATCTTGTAATGCTAAGCACCCCCCACACACAGAAGCCATACTGTCACATGGAAATATTATATATAAATAATCTAGAGTTCGTTTACAGGTCACGAATGGTTGACAAAGTATTTATGAGGTGCAAAAACATAAGCAGAGAAACTTGAAAAGGATCTTAGAGCTTTAAGCTTTCTTACCCCTATAACCAGAGAAACTAAGTTCTAGAGTACTAACAGCATGTCAAAAAGAACAGATATATGAATGCCCAGTAACTGATCTGACCCAGTGACAAGTTGTTCACCTTGATGAGCCATTGCTTTCTGTGATGGTACTCTCAACGCGTACAGTATAAGGGAACTCATCTTCAGAAGGCAATATAGGCTCCAGCGCTCTCTCTGCAAGCATTCCGTGACCAATTTCTCTTCTAGATGGTGCTCCTGCACGCCCAACTTCTCCAACACAAGACAGGGGAAAGGAGTACTGCATGCACGGCCCCAAAAAAAAAATGTAGAGAAAGTTAAACTTCTTGAAATGATCATGACCTTAATTGTGCAAAGTCAGCAAACTAATCAGACGATAAGACAGAACTGGAATATAGTTAACCATAAAATCATACAAGTAATAAAGCCAAAGAAAATTAATTAAAAACAATTAACACAATGTGAAGTGGGAAATTCCAAACTCAAAAGGAGTTATTTCAACTATAATTATTTGCATATTTCATGATCCCACCACAATATTTTGCAATAGTTCAATGAAATTTGGCATTTCAAAGAAGAAGGAAATGAAAAGGCTAAAGGTTAAAAAACCAAATAATAAGGTGCAGAACTCAGGCCTGCTATACGTGGTTCTGCAGTTAAATAAAGGTGCGGAACTGGTGGTATACGAAGAGCAGCTATACTTTTAGTTGATGCATTGTAGCAAAAGGCACATTCCTTTACCGTGAAGGATAGAAATTGTTTGAATTTTTGTGTTTATTCAAAGTAAGTATGTATGTATATATTATGCACAGTATAAGTGCCGATTGCAGGAAGACAGGAGTAGCAAGGAAATGAGAAGGGCGAAATAAATTCTAATAAGATAAATCAATAAAGTTTAAATCTAAATTATAATTAAAGGATTACTAAAAGCAATAGTTGAACCATTAGCATGCAGATGAACTTAAGGATTTGTCACCATAGCCCATTTAAAAAATATCATATGATCACAAAGCTTATAAGCTGGTGGCTGCTGTATTATTTTAATCATCTTTAGTACATCTAAAAAACGCAATGCATCTTAACAACAGTCAGCAGAATGAAGTGTTGGGTTATAGTATGCTTTCTGCAGAATTATTTCCCTCTTCCACTATTATAAAATGTCACTTAGATATGCAAATTAGAGTGATTTGGACCAGCTAGAGTCTATAGATATGGCTAAAAAATTAGTTATAAAGTGGATGGCATATTCACTAGAAACGAGTAAGTTGGCCAGTTTTACAGGCAACATACATTTAAAGGTTTTAGCTCTGAACGGTTATAGTAACAGGAAAAACAAGGTACTCTGACAGAGAAAGAGCATAATTGTCTTGAGATATTTCAGGTTATTAAACATTCTTGAAGATCAAATTCATGCCAGCAACTAATATAGTTTTATCCATATGAAAATGGGAAAGCAACAGTTTCAACAATGAAATCATGTGTACCAACAAAATCCTCACCTGAAGATAGAATCTCTTGAACTCATCCTCATCCACAAGGTTGTCCAATCTCTGTGCCATTTGTTTATCACCGAGTGTCACAACTGCTAACGACTGTAAAATGAGAGAGATGTAGTAGAAAACAAACATAAAAGGATTATAAGCATCAGGTGTGAAGAAGCAACTAACGGCTTGGAGTATAAATTCAAATCAAGTTTCAAACAGAATAATAAGATCAGCACACCTTCATTTCTACTATTTGTGAATGAAAGAATTTTGTTTGTAGCTATCTAAATTCAGTGAAAACTGCTGATGATAAAAATACAAATAAATATACTCATCAACTATCTCACAGCTTAATCTTTTAAATGAGGTTGTTCAACACGGTATCAGAGCACACAAAGCACGTATTCTAGTCCTGTTTCCATCCAACCATGGAAATGTCCATGTAGCAGCCTTTGATGAAAAAATGAATCTGCGTACACCTGATGTGACGCGTTGACATAAAATATTATAAACAAAATTCATCCTCTTTTTAATAAAACTTTTAGTTGAAGCACCTCAACAAAAATAATAGTGATTCTGCTTCTCAACATATAGTTGATTAGTAAGAGTAAGAAAACTTCTAAATTAAATCCCAACATACAGGCAATTTGATGTATGTCAAATATAAACATTAAATCGACTATGAGCAGAAGAGTTTAGAATTGATTTGTTGATTACATCCACGTATTAAATATTTTAATCCAAAACCAGTCACATAAACTTTGCACATGACCAAACATTAAGATACACTTTAAAATCACGTAGATAAGAAAATTTAAAGTACGAAGGACAATATATGTGAAGTGGCGAGATTCAATAATTACCATTTCTAGCAGTTAGGAGGTTTAAAGTGAAAAAGTAAACTCCATATAATTACCCATAAATTAGATTAGTTTTGAGGAAAAAGAGGACTGAAAGATAATATGTTCTATACAGACTATCAAAATTACATTTCAGACAAAAAAATAACAAAATACCCAGAGACAGATGACTGCATTTAAGGTCATACACAACATAGTTCAGAACATTACCGAAAATCACAGGATGACATGCAAATTGAGTAATTTAGGAAGTCTTAGCAATGAACATATGTCACCAGACCTGTGTTTCACCACGTGTAAAAAGAGCACTCCCATGTGCTCGAGGAAGTAATCCACAGCGTGAATTAATTGGCCGTAATTCCTCGGAAGTTCTGCCATCACTTCTTTTTCCTCCCTGCATAAAGGGGAATAACACAGAAGAACTAAGCTAAATAACAAAATGAAATCATATCAACAATAGCCTAGCTGCTGTAGCAGGCACGGTTTCAACTCTTTTATCCCAGAAATAACAACTCCAAAAACCATGATTCTCCATGGTGGTGACTGGTGAGGGTAACACCTCATGGGAAAAATAATATAAAGGGTTTAACGATAAACAATTTTTTATTTTTGTGTGCTTTTTATTTTTTCACATTAGCCCTTGTAGAAAATAAATATATTAGCCACAACTGAAAATTTATAGCCATATTACCACATAAAAATAAATAAATAGATAAAATAAAAAATAAGAACTTCATGCATTTACACTGAGACCAATCTAAGCCCATGTTTGGTTTGGATTAAAATCCAATTAAAATCTTAAGTTAAAGTCAACAATTAGTTTTAAGCACACTCCATGGGACCCACAACCTTTCAACCACACATGTTATCAACTTTTATCAAAATCGACTACAAAACTGATTTTAATCTCTGCCAAACAGGGGCTAAAATGAAAAACACTAGCATAAAGAACATTGACAGTTTCCAACGTAGAAAATAATCGGTTCATCACAAAAATCCAGAGTTCAAATAATGAATATTCAAGTACAACTTAAATACTAGGTATTGGTACATAATAGAAGACTTTAAGCATCCAAATCACCTTAATTGCCATCCCTTTCGAAAAAAATATAATACTCGTTATATGTTATGATTACAGTAAAAAACCATGAAATTTCTAAAGACAACTAACACTTAGATACAAGGGAATAAGGAGGGGAGGAGTATCATTTATAGCACATTTCAGAATAACGAATGACTTGAATCCTCAATAAAAATTACTATACGGTGTCATTCATTCATTTGTTTGTAATTTCACTTTAAAGAAATATTACCTCCACAATGCGTTTACGCAGAAATTTCGATGAAACTTCTTTGTATACCAGCTTCACATCTACCTCAGAAAAAAGCTAGATAGAAAATAATAGGACCATAAGTAAATAAACATGATACCACCCATAATGATGAAAATATATAATTAAAATTGTTGCACTTAAACCAATAAAATTAATGATGCTATTGAACTATGAACCCGTGAGTATCTATGCTAAATTTTAATGCATAATTACTTATATATAGATCCAACTCCTGACCTATGGATCGGCAAAATTTGTAAAATTATAAACTCGAAATTGAGCAATACAGAAACCTTTTGGCATCAAATACTGAAAAAAATCAAAATGAACCAAAAATAAAGTATCCAGGCAAAGAAACGGTCTATGATATGACTAGCAAATTACAATAACATTAATAAGAAATGCAAATATTCATTTAAACACATACATAATCATATGCAGAAAAAAACATTTTGGGCTTTCTCTTATGTCAAGAAAATTACCAAGGGAATGGGTTTCCTTGGAACTGGCTTGATGTGAACATCACCTTCATCAACTTCGCCATCCACAACCACCTCCTCATCCTCCTCTTCGTCCTCAACTAAATCGGTTACAGTGTCAGTAGGTGCAATAGCTTCTATCTTGCTAACAAAACCCTTTTCTGTTAGGATATTTAACACTTTGGCTTCTAATGATGATAAGGCCTTTCTTCTTGGAATTTTGTTCTTAATTTGTAGAGCTTCAACTAATTCATCTCCTGCAATCTCCTGGATATTATATTTCATGTTATATCTTAAGAATAGAAGATATAAGCATAACAGATGAAGGATGAACATTCAATCCTTTAAAACATTTATGAGAGCTTTCACGAACACCAAAAATTGTAAATGGTTGAGGATTAATTGTGGTATTAAATATGAAACTAATTAATATGAACGAAATAGCAGTTCAAGACATTAAAAATTACTGATTGTTTAATCCGAATCCGTCCCCAAATTTTTTTCAAAAAATTCTCCAAAATGTGGACTCTGAAATGAGTTGAAAACCAATTAATAACCCATTATAATAAAAAAGGTCATATTGCACCCATGAGAAGAATGCTTCAAAGGATGCTTAATGAATATTACAACACAATTTAGTTCATGCATAAAGCCATATGATACAGACAATACCCCATCAAAAAGCAGTGTGTTTTACAGGGTCTAACTTTTCTACTGCAACTTATGTCAGAAAGAAAAATAGGTTTAGATCTGCTGACTTTGCAGAGACTTTTTTGAGTAACCAATTTACTAACATCAGAAAGGTATCGAGCGAGTCGATTGTTCCTTTTTAACGGAGCATTTATAAAAGGTATGTACTATGTAGTCTATGTAACCTCTTATGTCATGGTGGCCCTACCCAAGTCCAGAGCTACTCTATCATGATAAGGTGGGTGCTTTTGTATTTTGCCTTTGCTTTTTCCCTCTGCAAAATTATCATCCACATGCACAATTCAGGTTTTAACCTAAAACCAACCCACATTACTAGACTTCATTCCCTTGCACTAAAATCCGTAAATTTTATTGAACGCCCTTTATTCTATACTGTTCTGCCTTTTAACTACCATTCCTTTCAGATCACTAGTATCCATTCTGCATTCTCTCTTATTTTAGGACATGAAGCACTACCATTCATTACTTCTGCCAGCGCCGCCATGGATCTCCACAGATGTAGGGTTAACTATCGCTAGATATCGAAAAATCCAGACTTACAGAGGTTAGGGGTAGGTATTATAGGAAATTTCTGGCAGAGATTTATATTATTGAAGGATTAACAATTTCAACTACATTTACTTACCACATCACTAAAAATAAAACTCGTGATAACAATTTCAAATTTGTTACTCAAAAAACCATTTCCAAATGAATGTGCTCTTTGAAAGTTTGTAATTTATCATCCTTTGGTCTTTTTTATCCTCTTTCAGCAATTTGTATCTGTATCAAATTGGCCAAATTGACATTTAACTTTAAGAGAAACGGAAAAATATTTTTAAAATATGTGAAATTAAAAAATTAGGAGCCTGTTTGGTAGAGATTAAAATCGAATTAAAATTGAAAAACTAGCCGTTATCGTTGACTTTTATTAGACGGGTGAACCAATAACGACCATATTTTCAATTTTAATTGTTACCAAACAAGCTCTAGATAGGTTTGTTCAGTACAGTTTGGTTTTAAATTATGAAATTGATTCGTATGTAAGAAAGCCACACAGAACCTCTCATGAATTGGTTAACTTCCAGGGGTTCCTAAGAGAGCATCTCACGATCATTCTAGAATCCCAACCATTTGGTCTAAGTCTACATTATTCTAACAACCTTCTCCAAAGCCATTTTTGTATGGATGTCACGATTGTAAGTAAAGATTACCAACTCCCAACCGTCCTCTACCCTTGCTTCTAGCGACTACAAATCAAGATATCAAATGACATTTTGACCTTCTCTCCCACCCGCCCACATCAAAAAACCAAGAGAGTTTGTGAGATAATTTGAATTTGTGCATTTTTATTAAATATAGGGCATATTGCCACCAAAATCAGCAGACTAGATATTTTCCATGGCAAGGCACAGATATAATAAGATGCAAAATTATACTTAAAAACTAGTGAAAGCAACATTAGGGGCATGATGGGAAGAACACAAATTTGTAAAAATATAACTAACAGAAGAAAAAATTGGTAGCAGTATTAAAAAGTGTATATTCATGATAAGTTTGCAAGAGAAGAGATCATTACTTCGACGTGCTTATACAGATCAGGAGGAGGTAACTTAATTGCATCAAGCATTTTTGGCTTCCCACATTTCTTTACTAAAGCGTCCATCTCTTTGCAAATAGCACGAACAGCATCCTGACATTTGTGGAAAGGTAAACTCTTTAGCAGATATCACAATCATTAACAATCCGAACAAATTGTTGAGTTAAGGTTACGAGTTATGACTCGATTATAAAGCTTTGAATTAAGTGAGTATTAGCAATTTGTATTCAGCTTCTTAGCCATGTGCGTACTCCGCTAATGTAATATATACTTCTTCAACTTGAACAACAGTGGCATTGAAAGGTGAATTTACTCCAGAAATTGGCATAAGCCAGGATAGTGAGCAACGCAAGACATCAAGTTGAAAGGTGAATTTACCCCCAAAAACTGGCATATTCCAGGATTGGGAGCAGCAATGCAAGGTGTTCTCCTCTCAACTTATTATTTTTCTAGGGGTGGTGAAGCAACCACATGTGTACAGATAATATTTATCGCACTGTATCATCAATAGATTGTTGAGCTTCTTGCAAAAAGAAACAGTTGTGGGGTAATAAAATGTATTATAAAAATTTGACTTCTTTTTTTCCGCACGCCCCAGACTATAAACTTGCCCATCCCAAGATCTGTCTACTCTGAATTTCATCACCAGAGGCCACCAGATGTGCTGCCAATAGCTGGTTTAAATCCAGCTTTTCTAATTTGACTCTTTTGCAAAAATAGCAATTTTGACCCAATTTTTCAAGGCTTTGATGTAATTATGAGTGTAAACTCCTTGTAAAATATCCAAACTGTTATTCCTAAAAAAAATTAATTTCTGAAGATTTTAAGTCCTGTAATACAAGAATATTGTGCTCATTTGCAAAAGAATTCAAGATTTTTTAAGGAGTTTGTAAATAGCATGGATTGATTTTAAAGTGTGATTTTTTCATGTCAATAAATTTCAGAGAATTAACTTTTATGATTGTAAGGTTATTTGCTAGATGCCAGGGAATTTGTGCATGTCATTTATCAAATAAACAACCTGTCCAACTTCCACAGCTTGAAGTAACTTCTCTTCGGGAAGGAAATCGCAGTATCCCTGTAATAATCCAGTTGAAACGAAAAAGTTACTAGAGTCCGTACAAATAAATCAACAAGCACACTAGTTGCTAGAAATCTACAGAAAGATCACATAACAATAGGACTCTGTCATAACAATCACATCTCTCAACTTAGCCACACATACATTAATTGTGTGACATGATCAATCAAGTTTTTACACATTTTGTGCCGTAGAATTGTATGTCATGGTACATTCTAAGATTTAATTAAAGCATAGAAGTCTAGAATAAAGGATAACTATTTCCAAAAGATTTTCTCATATTCAATAGAATGCTATTATGCAAAAACAAATGACTTTACCAATTGTAGATACTTCAAATTTTGGAAATGTGTCAGGGTTTGCATTCTACAACTGTAAAATTTTATGTGCCCGGAACTCTTCATTTTGGATCGAGTACGAGTGTTGACACAACATGAAAAGGATAAGGGTATGGAATCTGTGGCGGATCCTTCATATTGTTATTGGTATTAGATTTAAAATAATTTCTAATTTGTCTCACATTTCTAGGCTTGAAATGAACAAAATGACCAGAAACATGATGATTATTTTTAATGCTTTATGATACTTTATGCGGCACTGTGAATGTTGACAGCTCGCTTCCAGAAAATCTGATTAAGCAAATGCAAAAGGGGTTTCTCTAGTAAGTACTAATGTTTAATTGACCAGAAAACTCATGTTATCGAAGAACCACCAAAATCTGTTGGAAGTATAAAAATCAAACAGCTTTCGGTAAAATGGATAAAAGAAAAAAGGACAAGGACTTTTTACCTCAATCATCAATATCGCACTATCTGTGCCTGCTACCAACAAATCTAGTTTCGAGTCTTCTATTTCCTTGGTTGTTGGATTCACAATAAATCTATCACCTATAAGACCAATTCGAACTCCCGCAATAGCTTTAGAATTTGGCACTTCGGAGAGAGCTCTGTTGTATTAAATTTTTTGAAATGAAATGTAAGCGCCTTTACAAGAACAAATTGATTAATGTCATGTAGTTAATCAGTTCAGGGGCAACAAAACAAAGCGCAATAAACTTACACTGCAATTCCAGCTGCAGTAACTGCCAAAGAATCTGGAGGATGTAAACCATCATAACTTAGTACCTGCAAGCACATGATTATACAATGTTTAGAGAAACTTACAAGCACTACGGAGGTAATGCTAGGAAAATGTATGACATAAAATGATAGATAACATAAAAAATACCCAAGACAGTATCTGTGTTTCATGATGGAAGCCCTTAATCATGGTCGGGCGCAGAGGTCTATCTATCAATCTACAAATAAGAACCTGCAAGCAGCAACTACTAATTCAAATGGGAATTCAGGAGAGGTGGGAGAAAGAGATACAATTGACATAATCACCTGGATACAGATAACCAGTATGTACTTTACTTTAATGCCCAAAATAAATTGTGCACGTATTGTACAAAGTTGGAAAAAAAGACTATCACATACGAGTATCGTGAAATAATTCATAGTAGGATTTGAATATCAGTGAATGGCTAACATTATTTCCATTACTTCCATAAATAAGGAGTGACACTAGTTTGTTACATGAAATAACAAATGATGAATCGAAGTTTACTCTTGACCATGAAAATCTTCTGCAGTCACACGGTCAAAACCTATGATGCACCGACGAGGATACGTGTGTCCGACATGATACGTATCGGATACGCCGACACACGATTTTTAAAAAAAGTACAAACACGACATGTCATCGATACGTTGATTAAATTCTTCATTTATATAGTATAAATTTAGTTTTATACTTGTTATTAATTTTTCTTGTTGAAATCTTCTAAACATGAGTACTTATTTGTTTTACTTGCTAATAATTTTGAATTAACAATATATAATATTTTTAATAAAAAGAAAAATGATTACGGTATATTGTTCGAGAAGTGTCGGTATCGATTCGTGTCCGAAATGTGTCGGACACGGACACGCTACCCTAAGTGAAGTGTCCGTGCTACAGAGATAAAAACTCAAAAAGCAGTGGTAAGTACCTCATGATCCTTTGTCCGCCCTTCTCGTTTGAAAAATCCTCCACTAAGAATTAGAAGGATAATAAACAATAAATTCCCTTCTCAATATACTAGTAAACTATTGAGAAACAATTAAGAGGTACGTACCTGGTTCGACCAGCTGCTGAGAATCGCTCTTGATAATGTACTGAAAGAGGAAAAAAGTCGGAAGGCTCGCTTGGAACATCAGATAAACAAACAGTTGTGTATAGGATCTACAGATAAATGGCAAAACAAATTCATTTAAAGTATGCACATATAGATCCACTTCCACCTTTGTTTTTCTAGAACTGAATTCAGACAAGGTTCACATGACATAACATAAAAGGATATATCATTGAACATGTAAATAAAAAATGAATTTAAAGCAAAAACTCACGGTTTCTCCATCTGTAACCGTAACAGCACCACTAGCTTGTCTTCCCATGTGACCCGTCTCAACTAATATCTGCAAAAATTCAATAACAAATATGTTTATCTGAAGACTCAGTAATACTGATACATGTCTGAGATCTTGATGTTAAAGAATACGTATGAAAAACAACAAAGGGGGAAAAGCAAGGAGGGTTGTATGAATGGACCATATGCTCTCGTGACTGTAATGAGATCCAGATGAACTTGCTGGTGGATTATAAAATTTAATGATTACAAGTCATGCCACTAGAAACTGAAGATTCCTAGTAGTAGTAGATCTTTCCATGTTGATAATATCATTTCTGGCAGTCATAAATGTTGGTTCCGATTTAAATTGATAATACACTTCCTAAGTGTTATGCATTGATTAATAAAATACTTGATTACCTTTCAAAAAAAAAATGTTGGTTACTGAGTACTCTTTAGTCTATAGTCTATTGTAGATTTTATAAAAATCCTCTCTGAGAGAATCCTTCTTACATCCTACTATTTGCAATATATTTGTGATCAGCTCACTGTGATGTTGAACGAAGGTGCTTTACTGGTTAAGATCTCTTAGGTATCAAAGTACATACGACAATCGATGACCACTGCGTTGAAAGAAGAAATTTTTTCCTGATATAATCATGATTACTGGATGAGCTAAATAAGGAGATGAAATAGGCGCCCCGAGCAAGGCACTTTAAATGCGTGCATACATAATGGAGGAGTAATCAAAACTACACCACCCTTAAATAAAGCCATAAGTTACATCAACAGAAGCTTCAAATACAACCATCTCGAATAAACAAGCAAATTAAGAAGCATCTTCAGAAAAGTAAAAAATTGAGTTTCAATACAACTTCAGTTTCAAAATGGAAAATGGCAAAATAGCAATCAGCAATTAGGTTGCACATTGAGCATAGTAGAACACTGTAAGTCATACTCCTGATACAATCTTGGCGTCTGAAATATATTGTTCAACACTAGCACATGGTACACTACTACATGAGCCCAAAAGATTGTACCTTTCTTCATAACCCGAAAAACCTTATAACAAAATCAATACCCACCCGCCATCGACCTCCCCAAGAAATCCACAGGCACATGGTACACTATGCTCAAAGATTGTACCTTTAAAACCCGGAAACCTTATAAGATAACTAAATGATTTAACTAGCTCCATTGTTCTCCCCCTATCTCCCCACCCCCAACCCACAAAAAACATAGACAGAAATATTAGTAAAATAAAAAATAAATACTTACATGGCGGTCGCCTACGGGGATTTTAATCGAGTAAGGAGCTGAAGGTTGGGTCAGAGTCTCCTCAGTGTCACTATCAGGCTGCGTTGTCAATGAAGCCCCAATGGCAGGTCGATTCAAGAAGCTTTTCCCACTTTTTATTCTCCTTTTTCTTGCTCTAGAAGTTGTTATTACTCTAGAATTCGGCACAATAAGAACTGATAAATGGGTTTTTCTCGTGGAGGAGAAATAACTAAGAGGCGAAAAATGAGAAACTATTTTGAAATTGCTGGAACTTTGAGTTTTGAATCGAAATGGGCGGGTGTCGAAGCAACCATTTGGGCTTGCAGTTGCAGCTAAGATTCTTGCCATGGCTTTGCTTCTCTTCACTGTGTAGTGAGAGTGTGTAGAGAGAGAGGCTCTTATCCACTCTCTCTCAAGAAAAGTGGTCTCTTGAATTTGGTTAATTGTAATTGAGGCGCGAGACGTACACAATGGCAAAACCTGAAATGAGAAACGTATTCGGCTGGTCGACCCGGCTTAGGGTTGATCGAGTCAAAAATTGTACCAATGTTATAAAAGTGGGATCGATTTGGTATTGTCAATTTAAAAAGTGAAACTTGAATCAATCTCGAATTTGAACCGGTTATACGAGAAAAACTTGTCATGCCATTGAAAACCTATCAAAGAAATAGTGGTCTCTTGAATTTGGTTAATTGTAATTGAGGCGTGAGACGAACACAAGGGCAAAACCTAAAATGAGAAACGTATTCGGGTGGTCGACTCGGCTTAGGGTTGATCGAGTCAAAAATTGTACCAATGTTATAAAAGTGGGATCGATTTGGTATTGTCAATTTAACAAGTGAAACACTGAAACTTGAATCAACCTCGAATTTGAGCCGGTTAGATGAGAAAAACTTGTCGTGCCATTGAAAACCTATCAAAGAAATCAATAGTCTAGGGTCTGTTTGATTGAGCCATTTTCATGGAAAATGAAAAATATTTTTCATTTCCACCCAAAACGTGTTGTTTGATACAAAAAGTTTTCTTGGCATTTGCAATTCTTGGATAGCCTCACACGGTTGCATTTTCAATGATTTTGAGGAAAATAATTTTCCACTAAATAGGTGGGAATTAGTTTTCCAGGTTTCTGTCTTTTGCTTTAAATTTTTTTATTTTTTGGTTTTTGCAATGTAAATTCTATCCACAATTGTGAAAAAAAATTCTTTTTAATGGACAATTTTCATGAAAAATAAAACCAAAAGAACATCAAAAGATTCAAAATTTCAACATTTTTCAAATGTCAATCAAACACAATTGATTACAATTCTCAGTAAAATAATTTCTATGTAATTCAATTTCCTAGAATTCATTTTTTTTCCACTCATTTTTCACTTTTACAATCAAACGGGCCCTAATTGATTTTAAAAAATTCGCCGAAAACCTATCAAAGAAATCGATAGTCTTATTGATTTTAAAAAGTTCGCCGAATTGGTA